>JAKSZP010008208.1:0-103475 GCA_022478985.1 Massospora cicadina | reverse complement strand
AAACACCTTCAGTTCTTAATTTAAAAAGATAAAATCTCAATGTCCAACTATGATGCATAGCCCAAGGAGCACAAATCACTCAGGATGGAGTGCATTTATTTCCTGATATCCCTAAACCCTTATCATGAACGCCTTGGGAACTTGGCAACTTTACCCACTGTTTTATGTGGCTTGGAGCAAAAAATGCTTTCCACTGAGAAACAACAACTTAAACTTCAAGATGTGACTATTAATTAAAATTGAAATTTGGCATTTAAATCAGCTCATAGCCTCAAAATCAGCTCTTTGTTCTGTCCATAATCAAGTATATTTAGTAATAAAAGATATTAACAACCTACAAAGTCAAGTAGATGCTATTCACCCTCACAAATATTCTTGAGATACCTTTTATTCTTTAGGGGAAGGAGAACCTTCAGTGTTTGTTCATGTCATTTGGCCTTCACCCCCCAAAGTGGCACATTTAGACCTCATTCAAAGAGCCATACGTCCCAGGAGAAGAGATCATCTTCTCTTTTCTATATTTTACAAAAGTTCTATTAAAGAAGCCACTGACAGTCAATGGCTCAATCACCTGACCAACTTTCTTAGCTGCATAGCTTAAGACATCATGGTAGCTAATATAAAAATTGTCATAGCTGGAATGTTGCTAAAAGTGCTTTTCTTCAGGAATTTGTTTACAACCTAAATTTATCCAACCTGAAATAAACATTTATGAGAATAAGCCTTAATTGAGGAAAAACAACTAATGAGTTTTCTCATCCATTTATATCTCAAGGCTCAAACTTTGGTTGCAGGGAATCATCTTACATTAGACAATGCTATCACCTCCTCTAATTTGTCATTTAAAAATAGGCCTAGTATTCTACTCTAACCTCAAGTGGGTAAATCCAACCTTACGTTTCCCCTCCATATCAAAGAAGCCAACTTGAATATTCCTGCCATACTATTCAAACAACTGGGTTAACTCATTTCAATAATAATAAGCCACGGCCTCAAATATTAGCAGTTACACCCCCTATTTTCCTACACTAAAAGTATAATGTACTTATTGCAAGGAAACCAAACACACTATAAACTTTTGTCAAATTTGTCAAAATAAAATGGCAAAAGATCAGTCAATATAGGGCAGGAAGCTCTCTATGCTGATGACAATTAATTGCCTCAATCTCCTAGTTCTAGTTGTAGTTCTATGCCCAGTACATTGTGATGTTTTTTGCTAAATGCTCCTAAAGAAATTAAAGTACCTTTTAATATTCAAGTAAAAAATATCTCCAGCTTTCTTAAATTACATTGGCTAAATATCCAAATACTCTTGCTTTCAACTCTAATAGTGAGTTTCAAGAAATAACCAACAAAACTTTCAATACATTGAAAACCCTGAGTTTGGCAGCAATATCCTCCACCTGCTTTGCTACAAATGTAAAAGTTTTGTAGACGTTAATTATCAATTAGGTGTTTGGTGGTTCAAGCAGGGGTAGTCATTTACAAGTTTAAAGCCTTTTCTATAATTGATCCCATTCTCTAATTAACTTTATATCCTCTGAACTTATCCAGAAAATTAACATAGCTCCAGACTTAATTCATGAAGCTAATTATGGGATGGCGGGTAGTCAGTCTACTAGGGCAATCAGGGCAAATTATGCTTTACTTTCCTGTTTTGGAAAGCTCTAAGCTACCACTCCTGCTATTGCATTAGAAAACAATAACTATGAACTTCTTATTGAAGTAAAACTAATTCATGTAGTTCAATTATATTATTAAACACTAAGAAAAATAACTTTTGCTTTTGAAATATTGAGTACCCTTGATATTTGAT
Source organism: Massospora cicadina (assembly GCA_022478985.1). Taxonomy (NCBI): domain Eukaryota; kingdom Fungi; phylum Entomophthoromycota; class Entomophthoromycetes; order Entomophthorales; family Entomophthoraceae; genus Massospora; species Massospora cicadina. The sequence goes on along the minus strand of JAKSZP010008208.1, from coordinate 101,659 downwards.
CTCCTGCTTTAGATAAAGCATAAAAAATGAACACGACTCATCAAATATCCAACCTCTAATTGCAAAGTAGAGTACTAAAACTTGGGGGATAAAACTAAGCCCACCTGATGCTGTGGACGCTAAAGACTGGAATCACCTATACGCTCTCCACCCCTATAAAATACCACCTGGTTCTCAAGTTATTATGGATTTGGGGATTGAGATTCATATTCCGCTTAATCAAGCTTTGGAGCTATGCAAACACCCAAACCCTTCTATCAAAGAAGCTTTGAATTGCCCTGGGATTTTGGATCCCTCCTATGGTAAATCTATTTCCATCTTAATAGGGAATATAACAAATCAGACCCTCAAAGTCCCTTGATATGCCCCATCACTTGTGTAAAACTATGTCCTTTTGAAATTATTTCCAATGTGAGCAGTTTTGATTCCCTATAGGATTTAGGGTTTTATCCACTACCCACATTAGCTCTGGTTGAAAGTAAGATTGATTACAGCCTTATTCCCAATGAATGCCAGAATGTTGAAGGCCTCCTTGAAGAATATAGGGATAATCTTTCATCAGGACCAGGTGACTATGAGAAATGCCAGGAGTAATTCAACAAATTGAGACTGAGGATCACATACCATTTAAATCTCAAGCATAAACAAATGTAAAGTCAAAGAAGCTCAATTAGCCCTAGATCTAACGCAACTGTTAGAAGATGGGATACTTGTGCCTTCCAAAATCCAGTGAGCTTCTCGACTTTTTAAAAATTCATAAAAGGATGGTGGACACTGGGCTGTCATGGATTATTGACGATTAATTCTTATTACACAAAAAGGATTATCATTTGACATGTATAGATGATTCATTATGCTTAATTTCAGAAACCCATTAACTTTAGCTATGGATTTTGCCAGTGGGTATTAGAAAATCAATTTATTGCCTGAAGACCATGGAAAATGCACTATCATTTAAAGTTTAGAATTATTCAAGCCTACTCAAATGCCGCAGGAGCTATGTAACGCCCCTGCCACCTTCCAAAGAGCCATGTATGGCTTATTAGAAGATTAAAATGCTTCTGTGTGCTAATCTATCACAATGATAACACCTTTTTTTAAAAACTTTTACAATCATCTGGCACATCTATGGGATGTTTTCCAGTGGGTACGTCAAGCTTCCCTAAAACTAAGCTAAACACATGTCTTTTTTCGGAGCAAAATGGATTATTTAGGCTATAAGGTAAGTAAAGACAGAATATATCCAATGGACAACAAGGTCACACCATTTCTAAGATGTTTCCTATAAATCCTTATGTGAAGTCTTGGTTTTTTTAGGGATGGTGGGATATTATCGCCAGTTTATTCCACACTTTGCTAATACCTCTGAGCCTCAAGTATATTTATTGAAGAAAGGTATACCCTTTCATTGGAAAAAGGAGCAACATCAGGCCTTTGACCTATTATGCATAGCTCTCTCCCACTTTAATTACTTGTGTATCCTAATTTTGACAAAAATTCTTTTTACTTTTTACTAACGCTAGTGATATAGCTATAGGAGCTATATCATCCCAGAACGATGCAAACTTAATGGAGCACACCATCGCCTATTATAGCAAAACCCTGTCAAAAGCTAAAGGCAACTATAGCGTTACATAATGAGAATGTTTGGCGGTCTTACTGGCTATTAAGCATTTCTGACCTTATTTATATGGGAAACATTTTACTAAAATTATTGTCTACGCTTTGGTATGATGGCTTCAACAAGTGAAGGCTCCTGATGGGAGATTATCCTAATGGACGTTAAAGCTTAAAAACTACAATTTTCCATTATTCATTGTCCATAGTTCATACACCAAAAAGTGGATTGTCTATCCAGGCTCCCCTTGTTAACTTTAACCAACCCCTATGAAGATCAACTCTACAATCTCTTAACCCAACTGCATTTATGTAAATACAGTTTTCAACTGTTTAAAAAGAATCAGTGAAAAGTTTGGCAGATATCTAAGATAAAAATGGTAATTAGCTAACATACATACTAAAAATGGTTGTCTTACATGTGATCTTTAGCCCATACTGATATCATATTGGAGAGACATCTGCAAGTCGGCCATGGGGGAGCTCAGAAAATTTACCATTGGCTCAAGACTCAATGCAGTTGAGAACAAAATTCTTATCACAATTCAAGATGTATTAGAGTCCTGTCTAGTATGTAAAGGTTAAGCCGGACCTAACCTTCAACCTCAACACCCAGTGGTTCCACCCCGTGAACCTTTCCATACTATTATTGAGTTGTGGGACCCCTCCCTTGAGCCTCAAATGGTCATCAGTTCCTTCTTCTAGCCGTTGATCATCCAACTAAGTGGATTAAAGCTGTATCTCTACCCTCCACTTTGGAAAAATCTACCACCATGTTCATATATAATCATCACCCAGAGTGGATTCCCTAACATAATTATTCCAATGACGGTCAAAATTTTTTGATTATCACTAGTGAATAATTTATCCAAGCTAATGGGATCCACTCAGATACTTTTCACTCCATACCATCCTGCGGACAATGGAATGGTAGAGCGTGTGAGTGGTAAACTAACTTTAAAGCTCTGGAAAATAGTCATGACTGACCCTCTACATTGTCCCCAATATTTGCCTAGTGCAATCCTTTCCCATTGAGTAAGCTATCATAAGATTATCAAAATGTCTCCCTTTCAAGCTTTTTATGAAAGGAACCCCCAGATGCCCTCTAAGTGCAGGACATGTTAGATTAAGCTTCCATCAAAGACCCCAAAGTTACTATGTGAAGTATTACCAATGAGATTATCCAACTTCAGTCCCTGGCTTCTGATAACTTGTCTGCTTTTACTACTAGAGAGTTAATAGTTTAACAATAAATATGAACCTCTGAACACCTTCCAGCTTGGCGATCTAGTCCTTTTTTAACATCATTGGCCTGGTGGTTGTGACAACAGATTGAAAACCAACTGGTTGAGGCTCTATAAATTTATCTATAAATGAGGTAATGAACACTATATTGTGGAGCTTTCTCAGGGAACTGTGATAAATAGCATACACAGTTGATTTCTCCAGCCGTTTCCCCCTGCACCAAGATTTAGAGGGGCATTGTCATAATTCCAATCCACATTGAAGATTTATTTGTATCTGATGAGAGGATCAAACCCATCAGAAGATATAGTCAAAAACACATCCAGGGATTAGCCACAACTAAATTCAAGGCCTCCTGATATTGGGGTTCAACCCCAACTTGTGCAAACAAATATTATTTTAACCAAAACCTCCCAATATCAGGTTTCAAATACAATCTATGCAGTAATCAAATTCTTTTTAACAGATGTTACCAGAATGCCGTAGAATCCCCAATTGGTAATAAGTATATGTCTTGGCTCAGAAACGCTTTGAGATTTACTCAAGAAAAAATCCCTGATCTCCCATATAATCATGCTTCTAAGCAAATAAGTTTACTCTCTTTATGCCATTACTGATCTAGCCTTAACTATTAATTTAAGGACAAAAAGCATATTTAGAATTTATCACTCAAGGAACTTTATGCTGAGTGATAATTTTTCCTTAAAGAAATATAAAACTATCTAATATCATACAGGAATTTTGGGTCTCCTGGACTCAAAAATAAAGGACGAGTAGTTTAATACCCCCTTCATCCTGCCACTCCTACTAAACTAAACTCAATACTTTGTAAGGAGCTATATATATCACTAGTTTATCCTTACCTTACATACTTTGCTTATCTGAGTTTAATAAAGCATTAACGCATCACATAGTAAAAACCAAAGTTCTTAATCTTAATTAATTAAGATTTTATAGTTTTATCAAGGATTTTATCATATATTACTTTTTTAATTTTTGGTTGTTTAAAATCAAATTGGTTCATGATAATTCATCATTAGATGATGAAAATCCTGCTATTTTTAGCTTACTATACTTTAGTATAGGCTCAATAATTAGTTAAACTAGTAACATACTGATCAATTAGTATAAGAAAAACTATCAAAAAGATGAAATAATATATTTTGGCAGTTTTTTATTATCATTAATTTATCTTTTCCATGTGTTTTAACTTTTGATGTAAATAAAACATAAGATAACTATTTTATCAAACTGCGCATACTTAAGTGATATAGGGATATCTAAGTGTACTTATTAAATTCATCTTTTCCCTTATAAATTTTTACACAACATTCCATTTTATTGAGATATTATTAAACAAAGTTATTTAGTGTAGATAACCTTTGACAGAATAATTAGACCATAATTTTCTTGCCATATGCTGGTTCTAAACCACCACCAAGTACTAGACAGATATCCCCTGACAATATAACCCACTTTACCTATCATTTATATAAGTTAAGTTTACTCTATTAGCTTTAAAAGATTTTGTAGAACCTAAAATGTAATCTTGTTCATACTATTTATGTTTCCAAAGCAAGTAATTAGAGGGTGGTATGCTGATCAATTATCTAATAGGTAAAAGTAATTCTTAAATTATTAGTTATAAGCATGCCAAGAGAAAAATGGGCTGTAAGTGGAGGTTCTTGAACCTTCACAGCAGCACCCACAGACTTCAAGGCTGTAATTTATCTTTATGATTTGAATCATATGAGATGGGGAAATAGTTTTAAAACTATGCACGGATGAAATTAGGAGGGAGGGGTTACTAGTACTGTTAAAACACCTAATTTTGGTGATTCAGAGAGAGTAATTACCCATATGTTCTCCTTTAATTGGAGTTAGCAAGTGAGACCCTTGCCTAGCCTTAATCTATTAGAAGTACAGTAACCATGCTTTTTTAGTTAAAATATAATTAACAAAACTAGAATTGGTTATAAAGTTTAATATGAATATAATTGAAAATTAACTCAACACCCTACCATTAGCAAGGTGCTGTGTTCTAGGGGTTTGACTGTGGGAGGTAGGATTAAATGAGTTTATAATGTCTGAATCTATACAATATCTAATTTAAAAAGATCCAAGTTAAATTTTAAATGTCATGTTTTGCCATTATATCAAACTTCTGAAATCTGCTAATCATTTTTGGAAAGTGTTGTTTCTGTTTAACATATAAAATGTCGCTTTGGCACCATCCAAACTTGTTGACTTGATTAAAAATTAATGAATACCTTTCCCAACTTATTTAAGATTACTCACAATTGGTTTTTGTAAAATATTTTTACCCAGGATTACCCAGGTATCAAATCTTTACAACCAAAGGTGAGCCTCTTTGTACCCTATGTTTAAAAGGGGTTCTTAAATCAAAAGCAATCACGTTATGCATACTTCTAAATAAAGGGCAGAACTGTTGAATTTTCTGCACAATCTAATCTGAAGATAAATAAAAGTGCTATTTTGTCCCAATGAATTGGGGTTAAGGTTGAGTGGGACAAACAAAGGGGAGAGCTTGCTAGTCATCTCAAATCCAGGGTGTGCCCTAGATTAGTCATCTGGGTAGTAGTAAGCCTTTGGGATATTGCACTTATCTGTTATGAAGGGATTCAAGGCCCTATCCTGATTGATTGCTAGAATATAAGACCTTACTATCCTTTCCTTGAAGAATGGGGCTACGTTATCATCTGAGGCTTTTTCTGGTACATAGTTCTTTTTAGGGTCAAGAGGTTAATGACAGAAATGATGGTAATATTGGATGGGGTTAATAATGGGGCAATAAAGTTTTTTATAAAATTTTGAATTAACTAAAAACAGGTAACAAAATTCTTGGAAGAACCCAGAACCTCTTGTAAGACATTTATCCCTTACATGAAACCAGGTACTGCACTTAAAATATACCAGATGTGCATCTTAGATATTCTCCACTTCAAACTTGGGGAACCTTACACCAGGATGGATCAATTTCTACCGTTTTTTTCCTGTAAATGGGGAAAGTGAGGAAGCATGTAAGGAGATATTAATTTTCCAGTTCAGGGGTAGTTCCAGGTAAAAGATTCCATTGTCCAGGACTTTAGGAGTAGTGAATGGGCCTTCTCACTTGCATCCAGTTTCTGACTTGGAACTTTCAGGCGAAAATTAATGGTGTCTACCATTAGTAACTCACCTACCTGGTAGTTAGGAGCCTTGTGGCACTTTTTGTCTAAAACGCTTGTCATCCTTGGTTGATGCAGTCAATTAGCTCTTTAAGTGTTAATGATTTTTTATAAATATGTGAGACAAAGTTATCTACTAATGGAATGTTGCTGCGCGTTTATGGGTCAATAGTAAATTCAGGATTATACCCCAAGTTAGCATACAAGGCAACACTCCCATTGATGAGTGAATGGAGTTAATTTATAAAAATTAGGCCAGAGGGAGGTCAGCAGCCCATTCTTTATGAGGTGGTAGTATAGATCAAATACCCTGCCTCAATAACTGGTTAGTATTTTCTATTTTACAAACTATTGATGAAAATAAGCTCATGATCTGCAAGGATTAAATTTAGAATGTCACGTAAGGCCTCCTTGAATTGTGAGGTAAACTGACTCCCTCTTTCATTGATCACACCCTGGAACACACCAAAAAGTGAAAATCGTGTACCACAAAAAACCTTGCCTTATCCTCAGATGTGAATGTTTTTAGGAAAGGAATGACTATGTCATATTTTGTGAAGCGATCTGCAACCACCATGATCACATCTCACCCACAAGGCTTTGTAAACTCACATTGAGATCCACTAAATGTGAAGTACAAGACCCTATTGATTGTTGAAGGGAATAGAGGGGGCCATTCCATTCAGACCTAACTTATTTATTATGGGCACAGACTAATTATTGTTCATTCTGGGAAGGACCTCTTTTGTGAGTCTGTTCCAATTGTAACCGTGCTTTATCAAAATATAGAATTCATAACACCAGGGTATCCCATGGTGGGAATCATGATGATCTATTATGATGGGGAACACAGATCAGGATACATCTTGTGGAAATTAATGCAGCAGCTGTTTTTCAGCGCACAGTTTTAAACACACACCAGTTACAAGGTACTGTATGAGGACAGCAACTTTGACCAAAAATTTAACAGAACCTAATATTTGGAAATCAGGGTTAAATTTAACCAAAAAAGGGAGCACACTGTAGTATCAGATACTTCTAGTGGTTCAGGGCTCGCTAATGGTATTCTTTTTAAATTCTTTTCTCTGCTTCTCCAGGAAAAAGATCCCCTTCCATCTGACAATCCTCCGCAGATATTCTTTCTCTACCAAAGATCTCATTGGTGCTTTCCTTGGTTACTAAGCAGTACATCTAAAAGGCAGACTAAAATAATTGTATCCAAATTCAGATAGAAATTGCATAAATTAATCCTTAAAGCATTTTCATAAAAGATGTGATACAATGTTTGTAGTCAAATTACTGAAGGATGGCCATAATAAATATAGGACCTTCTTAATAATAATTTTACGCTGTCATGAGGGCAACGTAGGATAGTTTGCTAAAATAAAATAGGAGGAGATATATTGTTTGAATCCTTAGCATCAGTAGCTGATAAATTAAGGTAATGAGAAATGCATTGGCATGAATTTAGGAATCCAATTAATGGTAAATTAATATTTTAGGCTTCTACATATAAAAGCTGGGGCCACATGGTGAAGTAATTACTATACCTATCTTTTCGCTTTATAAATATTAGTTATTCATATGAAATTAAATATATAAAAATATTGCATCCAGATGCTTGTCTAAGCTGATTAAAACTTCCCCCACTTGACCAAACATCAGGTAACAAAGATGTGTGGGGCTCAACTAACTCATTGAGATCTTGAGGTCATTAGCCCAGAATGCTGATATTTTTCAAGAACTTTGAATGCACCAGGTTGATAAGGTAAATTTTGACGGGATTCTTCAAGTGTAGGCATCTGTAGATGTCTTTTTGATGATCTCAAAATCCCCTTACATATATGCTCCAGCTTTCTAGTTTGTCCAAATCCATGGTTATCATAATATAAAACGAGCTCCCCTACAGTAAAGTGTGGTAATGGCCGCCAGTCTGCGTTATCATGCTCATATGATTTTCTTTTCTAAAATAGCGCATTTGAATATGTAGCGCTTTATATGTGAATTAAATTATGCACCAAATTTTCAAATATCTATGGGGGTCATGGCTTCTTGACTGACACAAAAATATAAAATTGGGGAAAGCGCAAGTTGCTTTTATAAAGTAAAGCTAACGGGGAGTGTCATATGGCAACATTATTATGATAGATTATAAACAAAACGGAGGAAGGCAAGAAGATGTTCCAGCATGGATGCCTTTGTCATTGTTAGCTTAAGCAAAGCTCAAAGAAGAGTACCATTCATTCGTTTAACAGTGCCATTAGTCTCTGGATGGTATAGCGTAGACAATACCACACATATACCTAATAAATCATAAGCTTGGAAATAATTTAGAAGTGTAATTGTTCCCATTATATGTCAACAGAAATTTAGGGCAACCATACCAATGAATATCTTCTAAAGAACTTAGCCGTTGTTGTGGAACCTAAATCCCATACCGCTTTGGCCTACACCCACTTGGTGAGGTGATTGATGGTCATGATTATATATTTAAATTGACCTAAAGTGTTTGTCATAGGGCCACAACTTCAATCAAATGGTATTCAAAGCAAAGTTGGGTTTACCAGTTGGTAAGAAGTGGCCTTCCAGTAGAGCCCATCCACCTGACATTCCATATAACAGCAGAGGGTCTCATGAACGTCAAAATTCATATATTACCATTATTAATGCTGTTTTAATAACTCAAACCATTCCTGAAACCCCCATGCCCCATCGCTTTGTGGGCCTAATATAATATTAGTCAACTATGTTGGTCAAGCACCAATATTGTTGATCGTCATTGAGTTTATAAAGGTTACCATTTTTAACAACAGTATTCATCCTTAATTTTTCTAAGGAGCGCTAAACTTCCACTGGTTTCTTGTCATAGAAATTGTTCTAGCATTTTATCATATAATTCATCAGTCACATCAACTACTAAGGCCACCGTGGGTAGCCTGAATAACCTGTCAGCGTTTTGATGCTTGACGTCGGGTCAATGCCAAAATTTAAAATTGTAAGCCTATAATTTCAATTCCCAACGGGCCAGTCGCCCTTCAGGTTCCTTCATTTTCTGTAACCAATGGAGGGAAGCGTGATCACTTACTACAACGAAAAGCACCCCATGCATATAAACTAATAATTATTTACAGGTGTAGATGACTACCAGGCACTCCTTCTCAGTTACCACATAGTTTCATTAACGAACATCTAAAGCCTGACTGAAATAAATAACTGGGTGTTCAATCCTTTCAGAATCAAGTTGAGATAACGCCGCCCATATGGCAGTGAGAGATATGTCTTTCTGAATAATAGATAACTTATCAAAATTAGAGTACATAAACAGTGGAACTTGAGTAAGATAAAGCCTGAGTTTATTGAAGGCCTGATGACAGTTCTCAGTTCACTCAAAGGTACTTGTCAGGATTTGAGATAATAAACAAATTGAATTCCCCAATTCCAAATTAAGCTGTATTGAATCAGTTCCCAAACCTAACCAAATGAAAACGACTTAAGGATACTCCTCCCCAATTCCTGAGTCACGTGGGGCAGCATTTCCACTGATTTGGTCAGGTGGTTGGCGAAATAAATAGAGGATGACAACGAGGTGATCAATCCAGAAGATCAGGAAATCCCTTGAATGGATGGGGCCATGATGATTCTCAAGGCACCGTGTCCCCACTCACCCTATAAATATCAATACCTTTTATCCTAATAAATCATTTGGTATTCTAACCCTTTTTACATTTCCTTCTCAGCCTTTTTGCAAATCTGCAGCTTCAAGCCACCTTCAGACCTTGGTGACAGTCTTAAGGTCCTTAATTCAACAAACGTTGTGCTCACTACAGGGGGCTCTAAGCTGTCCCAAGTGAAAACATCTATCACAATGGAAAATACTAGAAGCCCTGAAGACTAAGCTTCTGGTCAGTCAAGAAGCGTTGCACGATGGGTTAGTACCTCATGATTTAAAACTGGCCGCTCGACCTGAAAGGTTAGCATTCTGGGCCATATTCCAGTTCTCCCTGCCTTCTATCAATGGAATTCAGTACCAACTTCAATATAAAAACCTTAACGAGGTTGTTGAACAGTTAATAAATATTATCTACTCTTTGGGTGCCTAGTCCAGCCATTCCCATGTCTCTTCTGTACCCTCTACCATGTGGTACCGCTATGACTCAGCCCAGCTGCTAGCAGGAGAATTTACACTGGGTCCCAAATGCTACCTTCGAAACTTTCTTCACCCAGCTATCCATCACCTACTCCAACTGATTGGGTTACACCATCAGGATGTCAAGAGAGTGTCTGTAACTCTCTCGTTCCCAGCAAGGTGATGTGGGATGCAAAACCACATTGCTAGGGAACTAGCCATTAGGAGAAAGGGAAAGAAGGCACCTCGAATGGTGCCTGTGCAAAAGGTACCCCAGGCAAGGGTGTAGAGCGCAGCATATAGTACCAGGTAAGTGAAGAACATAACAGCTTGAGTGGACCCCAGAGGGAGTCCATAATCAAGTGTAACTTGGCATCAGGGAGCTTGGGTGCCTCGATCTGGAGGGGACCTGGGCGGTCCAAGGGAGCACCTAGGATTTTGGTAAATTGCGATATAAGGTAGTGGTCTACATAGTTGGAGACCTCCCTGAAGAGGTCCACCACCAAGTTAGCCCAAGGAACCATAAAATAAAACGTAAAATAATGGGTATTTTTATTTAAGGAAGTTGACCAACGAGAAATTTTGGTCGCAAAAACCATATTTAAAGTGGGCTAGGGAAATTCAGGTTCTGCGGAAGTGCGCCCAAGCCTTGACGCTCCAACAAACAGATGCTTCCATCCGTTTTCACAAAATACACTGAAAGTGCCTTCACCTGAGTAATTGATTGAAGCCGTATTTTAACCGTTCTTAAAATTTTATAACTTGAACAGGATTTGAACCCCTGCTTCTCTAATTAACCAAATCAAACCATCTTCATTTGAAATGTAAATCGTTCGTTTCAGTGCCTGGGCTGAGATAAGAGGCTGGGAGTTTTGTACCCCATTAGTATCAACCTGGGCATGCTTGACTTGCACCCAGCGTTGAACTAAGGTGTGTTTCAAGTCAGGAAGAGCCTGAAGTTTAACCTTCTGGGCCTCCTGTCGCCCAGCCTTATCTCTAGTATCAGTTCCCACTATTATGTCATCCAACCATGACATTACCCTCTCCTCCTTCTTGGGCTCCACCCCCCCTCCAGGGGCGTTTGCTAACGAGAAGTTCTTATGTGCTGGTGGCAACTTCATATCAGCAATGGCCGGCTTAGGCTGAGATCCTGCAGCCTCAGGGAAAAGATTATGAAATGATTTGATCAGGTCTTGGGCATGAACACAATCCTGTGCTGGCACCCAACTGTTCTCTGCTGCGTCAAACCCTTTCCAGGATACCAGGTACTCAAGGAGTCTCTTAACCCGGCGGGAGGCTACTATTTCCTCCACTTCCCATTTTTGTGCCACATCCACAAGATAAGCCTCGGGGGTCACAGGAGGAGGGCCCTCAAACAATGTCAACTTGCTTTCATGAAAGATGGAGAAGATCCGAAACGTGGAGGGAAGATCCAACTGGTATGAGGCATGACCCACCTTTCTAACTACACGGTAAGGACCAAGCCTCTTTGGACCCAGCTTTTTGCATGGCTGCTTGATAGGGATGTTGTGAGCATCAAGCATCACGAGATCCCCTTCCTTGTATGCTGGACCCACTCGGTGATTTCCATTGGCATTCTCCTTATAAACCAGCATAGCCGCCTCCAAACTTGTGGACACCCCCTGGTGGACCTTCTTGATTGTCTTGGAAAAGTCCACCACCGCTTCAACCTTTGACCCACAGCTGGGCTCCATGTTAAAAGCAGGGTTAAAGCCATGGTTAGCAAAAAAGGGTGAACAACCGATTGATGAATGCAAAGTGTTGTTGTAGCTAAACTGGGCCATGGGAAGGTGAGGAACCCAATCTGAATGGTCTGCGGCGGTGTAACAACGCAGAAATTGTTCCAAGCACTGGTTCACTCGCTCAGTCTGCCCATCTGATTGGGGGTGATAAGCAGTTGAATGGCAGGGGCGAATATGAAGAGTTTTACACAACTCTTCCCAAAAGATGGAGGTGAACTGGGGTCCCCGTTCACTAATTATTTATTGAGGAACCCCATGAAGCGCAAATACATGGGTGACGAAGAGCCTGGTCATTTCAGCAGCAGTTATAATTGTTTTGCAAGGAATAAAGTGAGCGAACTTTTGAAAAGCGGTCCACCACCACCGAGATTGCATCATACCCACCTGAAAAGGGTAACTCCACAATGAAATCCACTGATAGGGAAATCCAAGGCCCTTCAGCCTTTTGGAATGGTACCAGAAACCCTGCTAAAGGTTTCCAATTGGGTTTCATTTGTTTGCAGATCAGGCACTCTTTACAGTACCGCCCTACCTGAACAGGCAAGCCCTTCCAATTGTAAGTGCGTCATATCAACTCCAAGGTCTTTGCTTTCTCAGGATGACCAACAGTGATTCCGTCATGATGGTCTCAAATGATGTCCAGGCGCAGTGGTCCAGCAGGTACCCAAAGGCGCCCCTGAAACCACACCATCTCATCCTTCATGTGATAACCCCTGGATAAGTCCTCCTGATTCAGGGCGCTCTTAGCAAGAACAACAGCATATTCAGCTGATAACAGCTGAGAAAGAACTACCTTTCTAAACATACTATATTCTGCTGCATTTTCCAGAGGCATGAGCGCTGGCGTATGTACCCTGGACTTAGGAAGTTGATACAGAATCATACTCGGTGGAATCATCAACTGGGTGTTGTGAATCTCTACCTCCTTTGGATTGGGAGCCAAAGCAGGATGCGGCTCAAAGCATCTGCCAAACCATTCTCCTTGCCCTTGGTGAACTCATAGGAAAATGTAAGTAGGGCAAGGGTCTCATGCCAACAGGTCTGTCATGGTGTTAGAACATGTGGAGCACGGTAGTACAACAGGGCTCGGTGGTCTGTGCATACTCAAAATGGTTGGGAGGAGCCATGTAAGTGGTGACGCCAATAAATCAACGCCTCCACCACTGCTAATAGCTCCTTGTCATATACGGCGTAGTTTAACTCATGCAGAGACATTTTCCTATACAAATATCCCACTGGATGCTCAGACCCATCTTCACCCACCTGTAACAGGGCAGCCGCAATGGCAAAGTTGGAAGCATCTGAGGACACAATGAACTCCTTGGCAGGGTCAACATGGCGAAGGATGGATGTGGATAACAAGTTGCACTTCACCGCTTGGAAAGCATCCTCCAAAATGGGGGACCACTGAAGCACCTTGGCACCGCTGGCCTTATATAAGGGAGCTGCCACCTCGGAGAGATTGGGTGTAAACTTTTTGAGGAACGTACACGTCCCCAAAAGCTCCTCAGTTCCTTGACAGAGGTGGGGGTAGACCACTCATGAATAGCCTTCTCCTTGTCTGGAGTTATCATATGGCCCTGGTCAAAAACGACGCTTCCCAGAAAAGTAACATGGGACTTAAAGAATTCGCATTTACTAATCTTGAGGGTAAGGCAAGCGGCCCTCAAACTCTCCACTACTTGTTGAAGGTGTACTGCATGTGACTCCTGATTGGGGGAAAACACCAGGATATTATCCATGTAGGTAACCGCACATACCCCCAACTAGTCTCCCAATACAGCATCAATACAGTATCAATACAGCGTTGAAAGATGGCAGGGGCATTCTTAAGCCCAAAGGGCATAACCCGGAACTGGAAAATCCCTTTCCTGGTATAGAATGCGGTTAACCACTCCTGGCCCTTCTTTATCCAGATTTGATTGAATGCATTGAGGCATTCCAACTTGGAGAAAACTTTTGCCTTTTTCACATAGCGTGCAATCTGGGAGTCTAAAGGGATGGGATGAAGATTGGGTTAGTCACGTTATTTAAATTTCCATAAACTGACACACATATGTAAAGTTCTATCAGCCTTCTCCATAAAGAGAAGTGGGGAGCAAACAGGAGAGGTATGCTGAAAGATGGCACCTTTGGCCAACTGCTCCTTTACCCATACATCTAAAACCTCTTCCTCCCATACAGTCAATGGGTATATGGGGGAAGAAATATGCACCAGATCCACAGTGAGTTTAAATTCACAATCAAACTTAAATGTTCTGGTAGCATACTAGCTGAAGCTGCATCAAAAGAAGATGCCAACTCCTACAAAAAAGAAGGTAAAAAAAGTCCCACAGTGGGCTTCAGCAAAGGGGCAAGATATGGACTGGGAACATTGGGCCAATGTGGTAATTTACCTTGGGTGTTATCCTCAGACAAAGGAACAATCAACTGGTGACCATCTATCAAAGACAAGGATAAAGTGTTTTCTTTCAAATTTGTTCTGAAGTCAAACTTCCGCCACCACTCAACACCCAAAATAATGGGGAACAAGAGGTTTCTGATAGCTTGAAACTGGTCAGACAATAGATAAGAACCTACCTGAAAATCGACTGACTCCATGATGTTCAGTGTGGGGATACCTTGAGAAGCCTTACCTCTAACCATACCACCTGGTGAGTAACTCAACTCAAGGTAGTCAGCAAGGTTTTGGTCAATAAAATTATTTGAGGCACCAGTATCCACCAAGATAGTTGTGCTGAACTTTCCATAAGAGGATGTAAGGGTAACAGTCAACAAAAAGTATCCAGAATGGGATCTATTCAACGCAGAAAGCGCCATCAAATCACCAGAAAATTCTTCCTCTGGCTTGAACAAGCCATCAGGGTATGTTTTGGAATCATAGAAGGGGGAGGGATAGTGGGCCACTCTTACTACTGAGGCCACATATCCCACCACACCCTCTGCAGGTGCATATACATCTTTATATTAATAACGAAGTTCCTTTTCCACTTCCTGAGAACCCCTAATCATGGTAGGGGTCAAACGAGGGTTCTCAGGAGTAATCTGATATACCAAAATAGGGTCCTCATTTAGACCATATGAGCAAATAAACGGTTTGGTTTGGGATAAATTGTTCACATTATAAAACGCGTTTTCTGGCTCTAACGAGCCCACACTCATCCCAAGGGTTTGGTGTGCATCACTATCCAGGGCCACCACCCCCAAGCCCAGAGCCGATGCCTCAGCATGCACCCCAGAAACGTGTTGGGGAGAAAAAATGATAATGGAATCCTTTTTTGTTAAATTTGGGTTCAGACCCTTCGATGTTCCTGATTTCCGCCAAGATGGGGGAAATCAGTGGGAAGCATCTCACGATTCAAGGAAATCTCACTAGTTGAGGACGCAATATTTATAAGGAAAACCATGGGTGACATCATCGCGGCAGAATCATCTGAAACATTTACTTCATTCTTGGGGCTAGACCCCTGCACAGTTCCAAATTTAGAAGAAGTAGAAGAATTAGAAGGATAATGTTCCCTCATTTCAAGAGGCGCGCGCGACTTTTTGGCTTCCATATTTATATGATTTGATCTGATGATGGCCAAATTACCTGGCCCCTTCTGGGTTGAGGCGGGGAAACTACCCCAAAGGGTTTTGATAAGATGATCAAATTTGGAAGGAGGTGAATGCCAAATCGGGGAGTTTTGCATTGATATGTCCAAGGTTGAACGGAGAAATGACGTTTTAACTTCATCAGTTAATGGCAAAGCCTGGGCTTTTTCGCAGAATTCACTTAAGTATGCTTTCATTGGCTGACCTGCTTGACGCAGAGAAAATAACTTGAAGAAGGAATGGAGGGATGCTTCATAAGGTTGATTCTGCTCCAAGACCTGTTCCAAGCCCTCCACTGTTCGCCACAAAAGCGGATGAGTACAGATATAGCAAAAACCCAGTCTCCTGCATCAGGAGACAATCAAGATAACAGATCCACTCCTCGCAAAAGCGGATGTGAACTAGACAGATTAAACTTACTTAACGAGGGTTTTGGCTCAAGGGATGCCAAGGCTTGTTGAATTTCTGAGTAAATCTTGGGAGAAAGGTGGGGAATCATGACATCAGGATTGCAAAAAGTCCGAGACCACCAGGTATGAGAAGGAAGGGTGGGTACTTCCCAATTGGTAGTTGCAAGAATAACGCCAAAACGCACCAATACAAAACCAAATGAGAAAATTGTGGTGAGCACCATCGTGGCAGTGACAAATGGCCAGCACACTTAATTTTACTAATATAAAAGTCCCACACGGATAATTCTCATGCACGTATAATAAAAGGGTTGGTCAACTAATGTTGAGTGTCTGTAACTCTCTCGTCCCCAGCAAGGTGATGTGGGATGCAAACCCACATTGCTAGGGAACTAGCCATTAGGAGAAAGGGAAAGAAGGCACCTCGAATGGTGCCTGTGCAAAAGGTACCCCAGGCAAGGGTGTAGAGCGCAGCATATAGTACCAGGTAAGTGAAGAACATAACAGCTTGAGTGGACCCCAGAGGGGAGTCCATGATCAAGTGTAACTTGGCATCAGGGAGCTTGGGTGCCTCGATCTGGAGGGGACCTGGGCGGTCCAAGGGAGCACCTAGGATTTGGTAAATTGCGATATAAGGTAGTGGCCTACATAGTTGGAGACCTCCCCAAAGAGGTCCACCACCAAGTTAGCCCAAGGAACCATAAATAAAACGTAAAATAATGGGTATTTTTATTTAAGGAAGTTGACCAACGAGGAATTTTGGTCGCAAAAACCATATTAAAGTGGGCTAGGGAAATTCAGGTTCTGCGGAAGTGCGCCCAAGTCTTGACGCTCCAATAAACAGACGCTTCCATCCGTTTTACAAAATACACTGAAAGTGCCTTCACTCAAGTAATTAATTGAAGCCATATTTTACCCAAACTTAAAATTTTATAACTTGAATGGGATTCGAACCCCTGCTCTCCAGTTAACTGAATTGAACCATCTTCATTTATAATGTAAATTGTTCATTTCAGTGCCTGGGCCAAGATAAGAGGCTGGGCGTTTTGCACCCCATTAGTATCAACCTGGGCATGCTTGGCTTACACCCAGCGTTTATCTAAGGTGTGTTTCAGGTCAGGAAGAGCCTGAAGTTTCACCTTCTGGGCCTCCTGTCGCCCAGCCTTATCTCTAGCATCGGTTCCCACTATTATGTCATCCAACCATGACACAGGAGGTCTCCTGACAACTGGGGCTTACCCAGCCCCTGCACTCTCACATCATCGATTTTTATAATGCAGCCTCCTCCTTTTTTAATGGCAACTGCAAGGCCATTATTGATAACCAACGGTTGATCATTGAAGTCTGATATCAAATTGTGGTGTTAGATAGCGGAATTTCTGGCTATCTTGAGTATGAGCTGCGTCAGAACGTCCAACTCCTCAAGGAAACTTGGAATCAGCGCCTCCTTCAGGTCGAGGATCTGGTACACCCCTACTACAACACTATTGGGAGCTGGCCTCACATGACTACTTCTTCAGGAGTGAAGGTCCTGAAGGGCCTAGGAGTCCTGAAAGCCTCAAAGGGCATGTAGGACCCAAAGGGCCAGATGGTCCCTGTGGACCTCCTGGGCCCCCAGGTCCCTCAGCTCCTGCCCCTGCTGGCCCTGAGGACCCATGATGGAAGGATGTGATGACAGCTTTGGCTGCCCTACATGATCAAATTTGAAATGTAGCTCAGGGATGTAAACTCTGAGTGGATGGAGTCCCCCTCAACCCTAGGGTCTTCAATAATGCCCTGTAAGAGGAAATGGGCAACCTAAGTGCTTTTGCCAAACTTACCAATACTTGCATCTCTTAGCTTGAGCAAACATGGTGAGGGTTTAAAACCTGTTTGACCACCCTCAAGAGCCAGCATCGCCTTCAGGGCGTTGACATTCAGTCCTTAAAGGAGCAAGTTGCAAATAAGGCTTCCATTTACTACCTCAACCAAAATTAGGATGATATCCAAAATGACCTTGAGTGTCAGGCAAACATCAAGTAAGAATTAGATCAGCCTGCTAGCCTAGGTGCCAGAACACCCAAATGGCAAACCAGATTCCAGAGGCCTTGCTGCTGGTATGACGGATATTAAACTAGAGAGGATTTCTGCCAATAACTGCTGATGAGCTAGAATCTCATACAGGCACATATGAAATACCAGAAGAATATGGCTGTTAACCCTGAGGGGTGTGCGAGTGCTGGCGGAAAGGGCAGTTTATTTTCCAACATATAAGAAAAAAAACTAAATTTGGGGAGAGAATTTTTAATGGAATATAAAGGAAAAAAATTGACCAACAATTTTCTCAGTATGATGCAACTGATTAAATAGTGGTCAATTGATGTGAGAACAAGCAGGGATCGGTTCCTCAAGTTTGACCTAACCAGCGAATTATTCAGTGATGGGGGCAGATAAGCTCAATAGGAACTGACATCAAAGGATTCTGCGGCAGGCCAAGTCACTGTCAGTTTGACCTCAAACACCCAAACTGAGGCTCAAATGTATTTCTGATGGTTAGCACGATGGCATCTGGCCTGACAAGCAGCGGGAATCCCCAAGACCACCCCACGTAGGGGCAGTCCCAATTGGTTGGGAACAGGTTCAGGATACCCAACCTGCCCATGCCTGGTTGCTGGGCCATTTGTTCGTCAAAATCGTTGCATCAGCTGCAACACCTAATTTTCCAGAAGGGAGCTTTGAACTATCATTGATGGTGTCCGATGCTACTACCTGCACATTGGGGATGATCCCCAACATTTTTGAAAGGGGGTTAATTTTGACGATTGCACTGTTGGCAAAATAAAAAACGTTGGTGATTCTGGCTGATGAATCAATCTTCATCCCTTTATGACTATGTGGATTCTAATCATCAGGCTTGTTTTCAAACATTTTATACCAATCAACTTTAGTTCAGTGATCTTGGTGCAGATTTCCCTAATCTGGCAGACAAGTTCAGCCGAGGTGAGTGAGGGCACTGTGGGAGGGATCTGAAGATTGAGAGAGATTACCCAGCACTCATCTTTTGTGTGGGAGACGTCACCCTGGATAACGAGGGGTACAGCCACCCTTTTTGGAACCTTTTTACTCAGAAATGGGAAGAGAGCTTAAATGACACACAGGGGATGTTCCCTGGGACTTACATTGAGGGCCTATGTCAATGGCTAGAAGAGTAGTGCCACTGCAACTATGCGGAGATAGAGATCTTGGAGTCAGCGCCTATCCCTGGTACTAACATCCTTTCCACTTCAAATGTGACTAATTTTAAACCTGATTTTTAAGAAAGGTTCACCCTCAGCCAGAAGAGCATTGCCTCCTTCCTGTACACATATGAGAGCTCCATGGAGGAGGTCACCAATTCGCAGAAGGTAAAGCATATTTACTCCTGCCTAGATAGCACCTCCTGGGAGATCATCACCCCTAAAACGAAGGAGTGCACTACCTGGGAACAGGTCCATACCGCCTTAATCCAAGAGTTTGGCAGCAATAAAACCCTGGCCAACAAAAAACAGGCGATCATGGGTATCTTACTTAATAAAGGAGAAAGCTTTATGGAGTTTGCCAGTCGCTTTTATGCTCAAGCAAAACCTTAGTCACCACAAATCATATCAACTGGATGATGCTATTACCGCCGTCATTTCAGCGTTGGGATCCTACCCTGAGGTTCAAATGCATATGATTGGACAGAAAAATGGGTTTTCCTGCATCTGAAATATCAAGGAAGCGCTTAATGAGATTCCTGCGTCAACTCTACACTTTAAGGCTACATTTACAGGCCCCTCTAACCATCCTAGAGTCCGTGTGGTCAAAAACCAGAGAGATCCTCGACCTTGATGCACTTACTGTAACTGTTTCAGACACAGTGCCAAGACCTGCTGGAAACGTCTAGCTGAAGAGGCAGAAAAAGGGCCGTCAGCATGAAGGATGAGGCTCTATGCTGAAATACCTTCCCAGTTTCAAAAATCCTCCATAACCTTGAACGAACTGGAGCTACCACATCTGGAGAAGAAGTTTTGGTATCCAATGATAATAAAGAAATTGATACTGCTTACTCTTCATCTGATGACTCTCCCATGTTCCTCACACTGCCACCACAGTTCAGAAGTCTGGTTACCTGGGTCACAGTTTGAGTCCATAAAATATCAGTCCTTGCCATAGTTGACAGTGGCTCCCCCATGAATGTCATATCCTCCAAGTTAATTAAGCGCAGCAAGATTCCTCCGGATATGCCACAATATATGGAGTATGGCATGGCTGGCCCCCAATGTACTGATCTATAGCAACTTATTCCTTTCTACCATTATAATTTGGAAAGCTCGCTGTAAACAACCCCGCTGTTTCTCTAGATAACCCTAGCTATGAACTGCTCCTCAGGACTATATTTCTTTGCGACTATTTGCAGTAAACCATTATGATGGCGGCTTTCTATCCCTATTAGGGCATCAGGTACCTCTGATCTTCGAGACCCCTCAAAAATATAAAAATGAGGTCAAAGCCTGAGCCTGTTTACTGAAGAATGAAGGCCAAATCGATCAGCTTAAATATTACACTAGGGGCTCCTAAGTACAGATACCCCCTTATGCTGTTGATGGGCAATAGGGCATGCCAATCTACTTACCTAGGGCGACTACAATACCTCCAAAGTCTCAAGTCATAGCCAATACCTGGGTCCATGTTGAATCCCCTCAGGATATCTATTGGAAGTCTGAGACCAAGACAACCCATCCATGAAAGAGGTGATAACCTTCCTGGGGATCTTAGATCCAGCTTATGCTGGATCTATATCAGTGTTACTGGCCAATACTACTGACGAACTCAAAATAGTAGGTCTAAACAGTCCTGCAGCCCATGTCCGCCTACCACCGGTGGAAGCTAATGCTGATGTCCAAATCTTTGGGGACTTGAGAGATTTTGGCTTGGAAGCACCTCCATCAGTCAGTCTGGTCAATACCAATGTTGGCAAAGACCTCTGGACAACCAACAATGTAAGGTTCAAGAGTTGTTGGAGGAGTATTCAGACCTATTTTTGCCTCAACCTACAACTTTGGAAGAATGAACAGAGTTTTACATCATGTAGAAACTGGGGATGCTCCCCCTTCCAGTCCTGACCTTACTGAAAAATCAAGGTTGAAGAAGCTCAGGTGGCAGACAAACTCAAACAACTACATGACACCAGACTCCTGGTACCATCACGCAGTACTTGGGCCTCTCCTCTTCTTCTGGTTCAGAAGATTGTTGGCAGCCACTGTTTAGTGATGGACTAACAAATGACTTAACTCCATCACCAAGAAGAATAGTTATCATCTACCCCGAATTGACAATTCCCTCCAACTGATTGCCATATCCCAGTACTTTTCTGCCATGGACCTTGCCGGTGGATATTGGCAGGTTGAGCTCGCTCCTGAAGATCGATCTAAGTGCACTCTTATAGCCAATGAAGGACTATTCGATTTTACAAGGATGCCCCATGGCCTTTGTAACGCGCTGGCCACTTTCCCACGTGCCATGGACAGGATCCTTGGGGACTTGAAGCTTTCATGCATCCTCATCTACCTAGATGACATTACTGTCTTCTCACGAACCTTTAATGGGCACATTGAGCATCTCTGGGTGGTCTTCAATCAGCTACAAAAGGCTTCCCTAAAGCTTAAACCTTCGAAGTGCTATTTCTTCCAATCCAAACTGGAGTTCTTGGGACACAAAGTTTCCAAGGATGGCATTCAGCTTATACTGGACAAGGTTGACGCCATAGATAAGATGTCACGCTCCCAAATCTTAAGGGATATCCAGGCATTACTAGGCATTGTGAGCTATTACAGTCAGTTTATCTCCCAGTTTGATGACCTAGCAAGCCACTGTTCTACCTCCTGCAGAAGAATGTGCCATTCGAATGGTGGCCTGAACAAGAACAGGCTTTAATTGCCTTGAGAACTGCTTTATGTACTAAACCCATTCTAGTCCGCCTGCGCTTCAACCAACCTTTCTTGTTGTTTATGGATGAAAGTGATGTTCCCGTCAGGGCTATCCTAGCCCAACATGGTGCTAACCAAGTCAACCATCCTGAGGCCTATTTTAGTTAGACGCTGAGTAAGGCCAAACGGAACTACAGCATTACCAAGAAGGAGTTCCTGACTGTCTTGCTAGCCATCAAACATTTCTGGCCTTAAATCTACGGTAATCAATTTACTATTGTTACAGACCACTCCTCAATCTGGTGGCTTCAGCAGATGAAGGACTCAGATGGCCGACTAGCCAGGTGGGTTTTATGACAACAGAGCTATGACTTCACCATTGTCCATCATGCAGGCGCAATTCAACAAAATGCCGATGGCCTCTCCAGGATTCCAGTGCTATCAGCTTTAACCTCCAAGGAGAACTGACTGTATGATCTAATAGGCTGGCCTGAGCAGTTGGAGTTGGAGTCCCTTGAGGTCCAAGCTGAACTTTGAAAGATGACTCGAGATACTTAAATTAAGGATGGGCTGCTTTACAAGAAGGTCAATAAGAAGTGGCTCCCATATGTAAGCCCTTCCCCCCAAACTAATGTTATTATAGAGGGCCATTCTACTGTGGGACATGGGGCTGTTAAGAAGACTCAAAAATAGCTGAAGTCATGATATTACTGGGACTAAATGATAGAAACCATACAAGAGGTCTTGGAGGCATGTATGACTTGCCAATCTAAAGTCCAAGCCAATCCTCAATTCCAACACTTGGTAGTCGCCCCAACTGAGCCCTTCAATGTAGTTAACATTGATGCGGTGGGCCCTCTTCCCACTGGGTTGTGTGGCTATAAGTATATTATCCTAGCCATGGACTACTTTGCCAAGTGGGTTGAGGCGATTTCAGCCCCAGATGCCACTGCCAAAGCCACAGCTCTCTTCCTTGTTCAATCCAATTTCATCGAGCATGAGTGCCCCCAAACCTTACATTTGAACAATGGGTTGAACTTCACTTCACAGGTATTACACTAACTTACCACGCTATTTGGTACTACCCAGAGTTTCGCTGACCCTTACCACCCATCTAATTTTGGGGAAGTAGAGCGAGCTAACGGAACTCTTATTTCCGTTTTACAAAATTTGGCCGCCTCAGATCCTGCCCATTGGAACCACTAGTACCCTGCACTTTGCCTGCCTACAGGGCAAGCTACCACCAAGTCATCAAGATGTCCCCATTCAAAGCCCTATATGGGCATGCACCTCGGCTACCAAGTAGCATCCAGACATTGCTTGAGTCCTTCACACCTGAGATTTCAAAATTAGATATAAGGTCCATAGATGAAGAGATTGTCCGGCTTCAAGCCCTAGCCACACAAGGCATTGTCACCACTACTGGAAGAGAGACATCCTAATTTAATCTCGGATGACCCTCATTACCAACTTTTCAATTTGGTGATCTTGTTCTCTTCTATCACCATCGACCTGGAGGCTGACAAAATAAGCTAGACGTTCTTTAGTCCAGACCCTATAAGGTCATTCATAGGGTGAAGTATGAGTACTCCATTGCTGACGTCAACCAAGGGACTTTAATCAATTGGGTGCATGGTCAGTTCCATCAGCCATATACCCCCCTTGACAGGATCTTGAGGGGGGCGTTGTCAGAGTTAGAGATAATGAACAAACCAAATTCCCCACTTCTGATTTGAGCCACACCAAATCAGCTCCCAAACCTAACTGAATGAAAATGACTTCAGGATCCTCCTCCCAATTCCTGAGTCATGGGGGGCGGCGTTTCCACCGATTCAATCAGAAGCTGGAGAAATACATTGAGGATGCCCACAAGGCGGTCAATCCAGAAGATAAAGAAAGATCCTGAATGGATGGGGCCATAAAGATCCTCAAATCGCCGTGTCCCCACTCACCCTATAAATATCAACACCTTTTAACCTAATAAATTATCTGGTATTCTAACCCATTTTCCATTTATTTCTCAGTCTTTTTGCAAATTTGCAGCTTTGAACCACCTTCAGACCTTGGCGACAGTCTAAAGAACTGTAATGCTGACAGTACTCTAGTCTTGAGGTGGAATAATAGCTCACCTATTTTGCTAGTTTTCTACAAACTGGCAGTAGTAGCTTATCATCACAAGTAAAACTTACACGTTGCGCTTATTAATCAGTCAGCTATGTGTTCAATCGCTTCAACCTTCACTGGCTGTGGCTGAAAGCCATGTATATTAATGATAGAACCCAAATTTAAGCTTCTTGCGGAAAAAAAACTAATTCCTTGGCTTGATCTTAAATCAGACTTAGAAAGATGTCAAAAACTTCCTCAAGGTGTTGCAAATGACCTTAACGTTCTAAAAAACGTTTATATCATCTAAATAAAATAGGACTCAGGAAATATTTAAATCGCCAAGGATGCCATCCATATTTTTCTGAAAGGCCGGTTTGGCCTTGCACAGCCCCTGCGGCATTCTCATAAGTTGGTAGAGGCCTAGGCTGTAAACATGGTCCATTTTTCCAGCTCCTTCTTTGGGAAGCTCAATCTGCCAATAACCAGAGATTAGAATCATAGCTGAAAAATATTGCGCACTGCCCAAGCAGTATAGCGCACATCAATTTGTGACAAAGGATGATAATTATACTTTTTGGTATACTATTAAGCTTCCAATAGTCTACTAACACGCTGTTAGAACTATTCATTTTCTTAAAAGTCAACACCACGGAAGCCCAAGGGCTCTTAGAGGGTACTAACGTACCATGCTGCATAAGCTGAGTAATTTCAGCATTAACAACTTCATCTACCTCCTTGGAACACCTAATCAGATGAAGGCATATTGGCAAATTAGTACTTGTATCAATATGATGTAGCACATCTTGTGCACAACCAAAATCACAGTCACCTTTTGAAAAAACACTGTATTTTTGAAAAAGCCAGAGCCTGATCCTTCTCCTTCTCATTTAAATCCAATGAGGCTTTTTAAGAATTAATGAGCAAACGTATAATTTATGTATTTTCATTAAGCCCTAGTCTGTCAAAGTGACCAAACTGGTAACAGTTCTGATTTTTTCAACTGGTAGCAGGTGTACAACCACAACCAGTTGTTGTCACTGGATCAGAATAGGGGATGCATATAGATCAGCTAGCAGTATCTGAACTTTGCCATGGTCAGGAAGAATAACCAATGGCGCAGTGACCAATTATAATTTAGATTGACAAAATGGCACATAAAGTTCTCCATAAAACCCCAAGTGAAGTTGAAAATTTGTCTCAGTTACCATGATGACCTGTTGGACCACCATAATAGTCAGGCTACATATAGTTTATAGTAAAATACTCTTATATTCCACGACCTAATTATGTAGCTGATGGGTACAACCACGCAGCCACGGATAATCAATTGGCATTATGCCATCCTCAAAAGCAATATTAACAACTCCCTTATTTTTAGTGTAAGACCTCACCCTTCCGATTATAAGATACTTAAAAAGTTTTCCCCATTATCTCTAATGTATTCTCTTTAAAATCAGCTTGACTCCATAGGCTCTCAAAAATAGGTTCCAAGGAGTAAGTCATACTTCTGGTTTGCAAAAGTTAGCAGGAGAAGATAATAATGAGTATTAAACTTTAGGGGCAAAACACTGTAGGCTCCGTCTGACATAGTATTATGGGGCACCCCATAAATATTTTCCGATGATTTAAATCTGGCACAAGTCCCAGTCTCTTATTCAACTTGGTAGGCACAATATTAACCTGTGCCCCACTGTCCATTATAGCTCTGACCTTGAGAATATTTACTTTATATTGATGTATGTGCACTCAGAAATTAAGCTTCAGAAGCATTAATTGTGTGGACCTCTAAGATTTCCGTTTGATTCAAAAAATGCTGAATCTCTTCGCCTAATTGAGGGCTAAATTCTTTTAAAACTTTAGTATCATCACCTGGACCCAGTGAATATTGGGGATATTTCCAGAGTCAACCAAAGGTTCTTGTTGCTTTATTTGTTGAACATATAGCTTTGATACTATTTTCAAAGCCAACTTGTATTTACTTTCATTGCAGGAATGACTAGTCTCAGTGACCAAATTATCCACTATTACTCGCTGAGCTGATGGAAGTGACACTTTTTTAGTGGCCTTACACCGGATCAAAGATGAAGTCAGGTTTTTTCATACTTGGGATTTTTTATATGGGGAGGAGGCAGAAAATCCCTGTTCTACTCCTCCCTGTCTTTTCCCAAGTTCTTTTCATGCACTGGGTCCACTACTTGAACCTTGGGTCTAGAACTTAAAGTTTGGTTAATAATTTGCATAATTCATTAAGTTCCTATAATAATAACAAGTGATCTGAGTAATATCAGACCAATCAAAACAAGGGCCAGAGGGCCAAGATAATTCATGCTTTGGGGAGATGGCCTGTGATTGTGGGTCACAAGGTTCTAGCGGACTTTGGCAAGGCGCCTCAAATTGTGTTGATGCATCAATGTTTATAACTCACCAAAAGACTTATATTTTTATACTTGTTCAGTATTGGTATCAGAACCCTATACAATTCTGTGTAGGGCTCACAGGCATGGAGGAGGGATATCTGAGCGTCAAAGTCATTTATAACGTTAGTCATAAAATAGCGTTTAAGCTTCCAAGTAAAAACTATCTGCAAATATTTGAATAAATTCATCTTTTCTCAAAGATATTTATAATACTATTTTTCAAATGGAAATACTTTCAGCTCTGCCAAGCTCTTTGATAAGAAGATCCCTAGCGTTAAGGTAGGACATGGCAGCCTTCTTTAATTTCAGTATAACAAGCTCCTAATTTTTGGAGCCTAAAAAATTCATATTATTACCAACTTAGCAGTCTCTAGTGATCTAGTAATGATAATTTGAATTAAATCCAAAAACATATGCACATTTGCCTTCTTGTAAACTTTGATATATCAACAGTGTTAACCAGAAATTGAATTTAATAGATTCAGGGCTAAGGGCCTGCGATGAAACTACCAGACTCCCCAATTTATTAATACTAGGAGGGGGAATGACATGGCGTTGATCTTCTGTAACATCTGAATGCCTGGGAGCACCAATGATCATAACAGATGGAGCAATATCCTTATCCATTGGTAGGTTTTCCAGAGCAACTTGACTTTAACTGCATCTGCGAATATCTTGCTGAATGACCAAATTACATTGGTTCAGCATTTCAGAAAACGCAGGCGTTTTGCCTGCAACGTGATATCTATTTTAACCATTATATAGTTAATGGCCTGAAAGTCTACTTTTAAGGTGCCATTTTCACTTGCTAGACAATTTACAGTTTGTCCCTGAGCTTTAAGTTCCTCATGTAAGAAGGCAAACTCCTGATACAGATTGGTAACGGAGTGATCAGCTACATCCATATCTCTTACTAAATCTTTTAAATTGTCAATTGTGACCTAATATGATATCAGAGAGCAGACTAACATGAGCATTCACGTCTGCTCATACCTGACAGATCTTGACAGAGTAAATTTGTCAAGGCCTCGTGGCCAGCCACTACTGCTTCAGAGGGTTGCACTACCTCCGCGGTGGAGGAGTCTGAAACTAGGTTTTCAGAATCCATAACAATAATAATCTGTTTCCGTAGGACAAGTGAAGCCCCCTGTAGTGAGCACCACATGTGAAAATTGGCGCAGCGGTGTCATATTTTCAGCGCACATGTTAAACACATAAAAATACAAAGTTCTGTATGAGGAATGTAACCTTGACCAAAAACTAACAGAACCTAATATTCAGAAATAGGGTTTTTAAAGAAACAAGTTAGCACACTGTAATATTAGATACTAATAGTGTTTTGGGAACACTAGTGGTATTCTTCTAGATTGTCTCTCTCTATTTTTAGAAAAATATCTTCCCATTGACAATACTCCTCAGATATTCTTTCTCTACCAAAGATATTAGTGGTGCTTTCCACGATTACTAGGAAGCATCTCTGAATGGCAGACTAAGATATTATCCAGATTGAGTCAGAAAGCATTTAATCAAGGCATAAAGAATTTACATAAAAAATGTGATATGCCAGAGTAGTCAAATTACCAGCGGGTGAACATATAAATATAGAGCCCTATGACCAATAATTTTACACTGGCGTGGGGGGTATGTAAGATAGTATGCTAATGTAAAATAGAAAGCGATATAATGTTTGAGGCCATGGCACTATTAGATCATAGATTTAGGAAATGAGAAATGCGCCGGCAGGGATTTAGTGATTTAATTAATAGTAAACTAATACTCTAGGACATTACATATAAAAACTAGGGCTGCGTGGTGAAGTAGTTACTATAGCAATCAATCCGCTATCTAATTGTTAGTTAAAGTATGAAGTTAAATAGAAATATATTGTATACAGATGGTTAATAAAACTGATTATACACATACTTCATCTCAAAAGTATTAGCCTATCCTTTTTGGAAATACCATACATAAGGGTCATTACCAGCGTCAAGCTCAATCAGAGTTTTATAACATTTGAGGTGGAAGTCTGGGTTTTCAACACATTATTCAAGAGAGAACCTTCATCTATAGCCATTGTAGGGACTGGGCCACAAGCAATATCTTCAATCACTGGCTCAGAAGAGGTGACATGAGTAATGGGAATTTGAAGGCTTAGTATTTGAATTTTATGATTTTAGGTTCAGGAAGCTACTGTGATAATAACTGGAGGTGGATGCGGCATGATCTTTATGGGTGGAATTAATGTGTAAAACTCAGAGTCTGAATTCAGGTTAGGACCCATCAGGGGATTACATCTTATTATGTCAGGTAAAATATGGGTAGCCCTTTGATGAACTCATCTTGAAAGTTAAAGCTTAAGAGATTATGGTAAATACTTACTGCCTGTGCACCAGCTTTTGGGGTTTGAAATAGTAAGTAAATGGTATATGATCCATGAACACAGCCACAGTATGTTTGGAATCTTAGAAAAGGTACTTCCAGCGCATTGACGACCATGAAAAAGCAGCCAACTCTTTATCATAGATGGCAAATGCTCACTCTGTGACTCTACACTTCTTAAAAATAAGCTACCGGATGTTCCCATCTATCATGATATTACAAAAGGATGACACCAACCGTGGTGCATGTGGCATCACAAGCCATAATAATGAGCATATCTTTATTGTTTTGACAAAGAACAAGGGCAGTGGTGAAAATCTCTTTATTTTGTTCTGTAATCATATTGACGATTAGGTCCATTTAAAATGCGCGTTTTTGACTAATGGAGGGCGAAAGGATGAGGTCAGTTTCAAAATGGTTGTGAGAACTTTTTATAGAAAATGACTAGTCCTAAGAAGCTGCAAATTGCTTATGCATCTTATAGTGGGCCAAGAGTGGATTTCATCTATCTTAGAAGAGCTATGGAATGCCTTTTTTAGTACCAAACTATCTAGGGACTCAACTAAATTTTTCAAAAATCAAATCTAGAAACATTGGCAACTAAGATAGTCTTTTTGAAGTGCTGCAGCCACAGCCACAGCCATTGTTGGTACTGTAAATAGCAGGGCTGGATGAAGAAGTAGGCTTCAATGCTGCTTAGAGTCAGATTTGGTTATATTCAATAAAATATTTTTAGCAAGGGGCCAGTACCACCGTGATGACTAAGGCTTGCTGAATAACCTCAATAAAATTCTAAAAAAGGAAGCCCATTTAAAAAATTATGTAAGCAAAAAAGATATATCATTTACTTGAAACTTGAGGTAATGGGGGGTGCTGAGGTTTTCAAGCAATGGATTGTTCCCTATTAGCTTGACAATAAGGATATCCTTGAGCTTCAGGAAGAGTCGTGTGATGAGACAAATTCCTATGTGCTATTGTAGTCTTATGGAATTGTTAGTGTGGTTTCTTTTTCACCTTGAATTTAGAAGATTCTTGATCTTTACTTCTTTCATTGGATAGTTCAGGGGTTGATGCCTCCATTATGTTAGTATCAGGAATTGAACTATTGGTAGGTAAAAGAGATTCAATTTCAACCTTATCCAATTTATCTTTGTCCACAGTTTGAGTTCCAAAAATGCCCCCCTTGAGATCCTGTCAGAGGGGTACAAAATCTATGAGAATTGCCCAAGTACTCGGTTTATGATCATTCCCTTGTCAACGCTGACAATGAAATATTTTGCCCCAGAAAATGAAGAACTTTATAGGGGCCATACCAAGAGGTAGCAAGCTTGCTGATTCTACCTCTTTAACAATGATGATAAAGCCTTATTAAGTCCCTTGGTTGGTATACCGTCAAAAAGGGCTGTCATAAATTGTTTTGCAGTCACCTTGGTCATGGTATGCACCAAAGAATCCATGACCAAATACTGTAGTCAAATAATCTCACCATTTTAGGCTCGCAGACAATTTAAGAAATTATAGGTGTTGTTGACGTTACCATTGATTGTAAACTAGTTAATAAGAGGGGTTTTCTTCAATAAGGCGCCTTAAAGGGGGACATCTTTACCACTTTTGGTAGATGACCCAATAGGCATATAGAGCACATTCTAGGAAATTATTTCATCATATCAGGTTGGTAAATCCCATCTTTCTCAGAATGGAGATAAAAGTGCCTTTAGCTCTCTCTACAGACACACGTGGAGGGGTTGTAGGGTACTGCAAAAGCTTGGCAAGTGTTGAGTAATGCAGTTTTTTATGGATAAAGTCTTTGTGAGATTTAAGATGCTATTGGCTAGAAGAACTTTGGGCTGCCATGTTGTGTGAGAGTTGCTGGTACAGGAATAAGTCAGTTTCTCAAGTGGTGGTTGTAGGGGATGGATACAGCTTTGATCCATTTGGTAAAGTGGTACAGGCCAAAGTTATATATTGGTGACTATGTATCCTGTAGGCAAAGGACGTATAACATAGATTCTTACTGTGTGGAAAGGGGCAAAGGAGAAACTACATGACGTTAGAACCTTGGGTTAGGCTTATCATGATGGCGACAAGTGATACATGTATCCAAAACATCTCAATCAAGTTGAACACTATATCACAAAAGTATTGAGATTTCAACATTGGTGATTTTCTTCATCGACACATGCCCAGTGAAAGTATTTCCTTCCATAATGACCTCAATCTGATCAGAGGAGCAGATATAAGGGAGCCATTTTTTTTCTAATTTATATAGCATGCCATCATTATTTTAGTGTCGTCGCTTGCTGTTTGAGCTCACTTTAAATTTCAGGAAATTTCTAGTGGGCACAAACTGGAATGACAAAGGAGATCATATAAATGGTCCTTGGCAGGTAAAACAACCAGGATTGGAAATCGTGAAAAACGTCGGCGTTTTGGTATATGGCGCCTGGTCAATGAGCAATTGAGAAATTATAGTTATGTAATTTCAAGGACCACCAGGATAAACAGCCATCAGGATCGCACATCTGTTGTAACTATTGAAAAGGGTGTGATTGGTTATAGCCATAAAGTGCGTTTCATAAAGGAAAGGTCAGAAATGCTTTAAGGCTATGATTACCAAAAACTTGTGTTCAGTGACGCTATAGTTTTTTTGGCTTTAAAATTTATTCAAAGTATGAATATGTATGGTCTACCTGATTGTTGTAATGTTGCACCAGAATTGACACCAATGGCAACATCACTGGCTTTGGTAATGAGAAGTAAAGGATCACAATTTGGGGATTTAAAAACATGTGAGTCTTATTTAGTTCCAGTCATTAGGTATCAAAGAAACATTGTTGTGAGAACTCCCAGTGGAAAGTCATGTTTTTCTGTAGAAAGTAGATAAGAGGCTCCGCAAGCTTGGTAAAATGGAGAATAAATTGGTGACAATAGCACACCATCCCAGAAAAACCTGAATGTTTCTTAGACTCCTTGGTAAGGACGCCTTGTTTATGGACGTAACTTTATCTGGCACTGGTTGGATACCCTCTTTTGTTACCTAATGACCTAAAAGCTCCAATTCTCACTAGAAAAAAACTCACTTTGATGGCTTAAATAATAAAAATGCTGATTGTAATTGGTTTAATATATGACGTAAGTTATTGAGATAGGAGCCAAAGTTTGGTAGAAGATGTTATATTATATAAATACACCATGACACAGGACATCTTCAAGTCCCCTAGGATGCCATCCATGACTTGTTGGAACGTAGCAGGGGCTTCTCATAGCCCCTGAGGCATTTGAGTAGGCTCAAACAGGCCCTCTTTAACGATGAGAGTGCACTTAGATCAGCCTTCTGGGACAAGATCAATTTTGCCACTACCCGCTAGCTAGATCCATAGTGTGAAGAACTGCGAGCTGGCTAGCATACAAAGGGAATCTTTTATCCATGGTAAGGAACAGCTGTCCCTTCATAGGTCCTGTTTCAATTTTTGATAATACATAACCACCCAATGGGTCTCATCTTTCTTCACTAAAAGCAGAAGTGAAGCCCAATGGTGTAAGATTTCCTTCCTCAACTATAGAATTAAATTAGATTTTTCATCTTTTTCAAAAAAAGAAGGGTGAATTATACCAAGAACTTTTTATTAGAGAAAATAGTGGTTTTATGGCTCACCTAGGACAAGCACTGGGTTTCCGCTAAGGCCCCTCATCTCTATATTACAACAAGTGAAAGAGCAGAAGGGAATAATTTTATCACAAAGTATGATTTGTCCAAAGTCATCATCACAAAAATGGATATATCTTTGATGAAATATTAGCACAATTGGGTGGATCAAGACTAAAGTCCTGACAGGAGCACCATAACTTAAATAGATCTGGCAAAGAACCCTCCAGTATAAGAAAATTTTGTTAAGAAAATTGTGAGATAAGCAAGCATGTTGGAACCCCAATGGAAGCAAAAAACTTAGCAGCAAGAACCACAAAATGAGGACCCACAACTTGAAAGCCGAGTCAATGCGCAAAAATATTGGCGTTTTGGAGAAAATTTGCATTTCCTGTTGTAAGAGTATTCCACAGTCCCCATCCCTCAATTCCCTCCACCTAAAACCCAGTGCTCTACTGATAAAAGAGTGGTATGGTATTCTATCATATCCTTAATAACCTTTAATTTCACCAAAATTACTTTAAGGGTTGTATAAAAATTTTAACTTTTCTGGATGTCTAGCAGGAACCACCCCAATCAATGGAGGTCCCACACTCATTTGTATCAGTAATGATCGTGATTATCATATTGGTTGCTTCAGCTATTGTCTCTTAGTGCGGAAACCTTTGGGAGTCATCCTTTACACGTTTCATATGATGCTTCTGCTCAAGTGAACGAATATCCAGAGTATCAAAATGAGTGGAATGATCAATTACTCAATTTATTCTGTAATGATTATGAGGAAAACAAAGATCCTAATTTAGAAGTTATTACTCAGAGGGATACTGTTGGGATTAAACTTGATGAAATAATTGTCACTCCTCATTACCAAGTGCATGTTCAAATGAGTTAAAAGTATGGCTTAAATGCAAACAAAGAAAGGCGGATCAATCCATCATTCAATACAATCCGCTACATTTATGAGAAACCTGGAACGTCTATTTTTTGAGTTACTTGAGGTGAAACTATTGGAATCAAACCTGAAAAAACAATTGTCACAACACACTATCAGGTACATACCCAAATGAGTTAAGAGTACATCCTGAATGCAAACTTTAAAAGGGCGGAACAGTTCCCTCATACTGAAACAGGCAGTTTGACCTCATTGTGTGAAGCATGGTTGGAATTACTTCCAACACTCGGCTTAGTGGTCAGTGCGTGAATGTTGTTCATATATCAATACTTTCTGCATTTATCCCCGCGTGGTTCTTATTTGTGTATCATCTGAATGGCGATGCCTTGTGGACTTTGGATCCTATCTTGGGTTTTAAGGTACCCCTAATGGAAGCCAAGTCTTTCCTTGGCATGTTAGTTGTCTAACATGATAATTCAGCCAATTAACACCACTGTCATGTCAATGTCTAAAGATCTATTGAACCTGGGCTCTTCAACAGCTAAATAGAGCTTATATGGACTTATGAGCGCCCTCCTGACCTTCTGGTCATGGGTGGCGTTGATCAAGGTATTTAGAGAAGTATGCTCATTTGAGCAGCACAACCCCCCCCCGTCAAGATCCCAAGCGTGCAACATAATGGTGATAGGGCCCACCTCATGCCCCTTGGATGAAGTGGCTCGCCAGGTGCTAGGAGTCCTGGCAGGGCTCAAATTGCGAGCAAATAGGAAAGGGAATTAATGAGGCATCTGAGGACCAACAATCCTTGGCCCTATTGGACGGCTTAAAAAGCGAGGCAAAAATTTAGGCCTGCATCCTGTTGTAACAAAATTTCACCTGAGGGGTTCATCTCCCTCATTTTCACAATTGTTTTGTCCATGGTGGTTACTCTGGCATCAAAACTGCAAACTTGTTCCAATTATTTCAACAACGAGGTTTGGTCATGAGTTTTGAGGACCATATTAAGGACTTCTATCAAATTTGTGGAGTCCCTACAACTACCAGCGGACTTTGCCATTGCTGCATTCTGAGCTTCTCTCAACCATAGTAGATTGCACATGACATGTGTCAGGAGAGTGTATGTAACTCTACAGTTCCCAGAGAGATGGTGCGAGGTGCATAGCCACAATGTTAGGTAACTCATTGTCAATATTATGGGAAGAAGAGCCCCTCATAGGGGACTAGATCTAAAGTAACACAGGGCAAGGATGTTCAACGCGGAATTATTACTAAATATGAACCAACATCAAGACTGGGATGGAGCCCACAGGGGAACTCATAACCAAGCGAAGATCTGTGTTAGAGGGTTTGGTTTCTCAGTTTAAAGGGGACCAAGGGGCCCAACGGTGCACTTGATTTTGTAGATAAAAGTGTGAAAAAATATTGGCCTACGTTGTTAAAGACTTCCCCAAGTAGGTCCGCACACAGGTTTGACCCAGTAAACATAAATATAAAAAAATGAGAGAATTTTATTCAAGGAAGACAAACAACAAAGAAAGTTGGTCTTAATAAACATACTTTAAGCAAGGTGAGGCGAGATATCAATTGGGGAAAATGGTTCCAAGACTAACCAAATCAATCAGTGCATCCCACCATCAACCAGGATTCTGTAGCTCTAGATCATATGAATTTAAGTGATTGATTGTATGCTGAGTCATTTCATTTTAGAAATGTTGTAAATTGAGTGGGTTTTGACCCCCCGTTAACCAATAAACCAAACCAAACCGTCATGGTTAAGAAGATATCTAGTCTATTTTAGAGCCACTACCATAACATAGGGCTGGGCGTCACGCACTTCACTTGGATCAACCTGGGCATATCTGGACTGCACCCAGTGTTGGTCCAAGGTGTGCTTTAGGTCAGGGAGGTCCTGCAGCTCGACCTTTTTAAACTCCTGACGTCCAGCCTTGTCTTTGCAATTGGTTCTCTTAGTTAGGCCATGTAAAAATGACAACATGGTACAATGAACCCCAAACTTTATAAGGAGCATACAATCTAGCTTAGCAGATTGAGGCCCGCCGCAGAATCTGACCTACAAAAGAATCAGCTACCCTAAAGCCTTATGTCTGGTACACCAAACCAACCACATCCACCCACATTAACAGGGCACTTGTAATATTAACCAATGAGGGAAATTAAGTAATGAAATGGATATGGAACAAGGTCCAGTAACATACAATGCAGATGGCACCAGTCTGTCAGAAATTGATCATCAAGACACTCCTCTTGTGCGCCAAAGTATTGGCCCTCACTCAATACATCCCTCTTATGGTTTAGATCGTGAGGCATGCTGTTTCAGGACCAAAAACATGACCATCCCACTATCCAATCACATGAATCCTCAACCTTCATCTGGAGGCCCCAAGGATTCTAGTAATTTAGGACAACCCACACAGACCTAGACACATAAACTTGGCTGGTGATGTATCAGACAGATCCTCATGCACCGTATTCATACCATGTGAATCCATAGGCCCCCGCACTGTCCCCCTACAAGATGGAAACAATGGAACAAGTTGTGAGGGACCATCATCATAATTCCATAATTGAAGACCTCAGTCACGTACGTCCACTAAAGGATTAATCAAAACCCACATTGTCCCCGATCTTGTATGCTCATATGGTAACAATGCCTTCCCAATTTCTCAACAAATCACAGAATTATTTCACGATTGCAACTAACATGTGGGAGTATGGGCCTTGAACAGCCTCAATAAATTTGATCATGCTTATATCTTGTTAAATGTGGACATTACATTTGTTTCATGATGGTCAGTGATTAATGCATTAATTGACAAAGGCTTTTTGGGAAACTTTATAAATCTTAAAATGGTGCAAGAATTAGAATTGGTTTCCACCATGGGACGCCCACCATGGAGGACTCTAAGGTACCTTTAGTCACCCTGCTTCTATGTGAGCTGTTACACTTCTCAGCCCATGAGCATCAGTTCCATGCCAATTTCTCAGCAATTCTGGAACTACTCTAACCCATGATCCTGTGGGTAAGATGGTAATGACAGGCTGTTACCACTAACCTCAAGCAAAATAAGCTCAATTTAATGATATACTATCAAAGCCAGCGAAATCCCCCTGCTCCCCACTTTGACAAAAGGAAACGTTCTGGAAGCCATGGTAGAATACTCCATCTCGTGTGTAGTGGCCAATCTCCCCACAATGCCCTCAATTTTAAAAACTATACAGAAATAATTTGATGTGGACAAAGAGAACCATTTGCCACCACACCCCAAGTTTGACATTGGCTTCCACCTAATGGTGAACCTCAAAAAAATCAATTATCCACTATACCCGTATACTGCCACCAAGGATAAGGCATTAAATAATTGGATTGATGAACTGATGGCTAAAGGATTGCTAATAAATGAACATCACCTGTGTTGTCCCCTGTGGTGCTTGCCCAAAAATCTGATGGCATCTTGAAACCTTGCATGGATTATGGCACTAAAATAAAGTTACAGTACTGGATCCACACCCCTCCCACTGAAGGCTACAATCTCTCAAGTGATTGTTAAGACTAAAGCTTTTTAAAATTGGATCTAGTCAATGCCTTTCACCAAGTCTGAGTAAAGGAAAGCCAAGAGTGGATGATGGCTATCCGCAGATGCCACGACATATACCAGTTTAGGGTCATGCCGTTCAGGTTGAAAAACGCTACCACCATTTTCCAGAGGGTCATTAACCATGCGTTAGGTGACCTTCGCTTTAAATGTGCAGTGGCTCATATTACCGGCATCCTGGTCCATTCCTCTACACCAAAGCAACATTGGAAGGATTTGTTGATGGCGCCACATTGTGACACGCAAGCCTGCACACAAAGCCATCAAAAAGTGTTTTTCAAAGATGATATGCAGTTCCTTGGGAACGTTTACTCAAAGATGGTAACACTATTGATCCTTCTAAACTAGAAGTGATACAAATGTTGGAACGCCCAACACAAAGAATCATCTCCATAGACCTCTGGGATTCATCAATTTCTTGTAAAATTTCTTCTAGTAATCTAGATACAAGCTCTTCCTCCACCCACTACTGGAAAAAACGCGCCATTCATCTAAATGGCATAATGCCAACAGGGTTTCAAGCCATCAAAGAACTTTTCATATTGGCGCCAGTCCTGAGACATGTCAATGAAGATAAATTGTTTATTGTAACATATAATGCCTACAACAAGGCTGTGGGGGCAGTATTGCTACAGGAGCATAATGCCTGCAAACAACTGGTATCATACTTCTATGAGAAATTACAGGCGCCTAATGATTGTAGGCAAACTATGATAAAGAGCTGGCCGCAGTAGCATGGGAAATGATGCACTTGCTGTATTTTCTACAGGGAGCAAAGAACACGGTGATGGTATGCACAGATCACATATCAGCTGTCCACCATCACAAGCCGCAGAAATTGAACCAAAGACAAACCAGAACATACCGTGACCTGGTCAAC
This sequence comes from Massospora cicadina, assembly GCA_022478985.1. NCBI lineage: Eukaryota > Fungi > Entomophthoromycota > Entomophthoromycetes > Entomophthorales > Entomophthoraceae > Massospora > Massospora cicadina. Next base: position 63,855 of record JAKSZP010008208.1, on the reverse strand, counting down.
TTCAACTTTAGACATGAATTCATTAAAGGGCTTTCACACATATTGCTGGACATAATGAGAGGGCCTAGCAGCGAGGCCAACCCCACATAAGGTGTCAAATCAGTTATGGTGATTCCCCCCAAACAAGTGCTGTTTATGCCACCAGCAGGGCCAGAAACTGTCCCTGCCATTGCAATCCCCACAACACCCACAACCCAACTCCCAATGGACATAACTGAGCCCTTTGACAACACCATGGGTCCCACACAACAGGACACTTATAGACTATACCCAACAATCAGCGCCAATGGTTCCTTCCTGGATGAAGTACTGTATGAGCAATCAGAAACTATCAAAGGACAAGCAACAGGGGCCCAAGTACAGGTGGGGAAACCCCCTTCAAGTTGGTACTAAAAAGGGATTAAGTGTTTCGATATGGGATCACACATAGGTGCCCAAAAACTTACATCCCAACTTATAAAGGAAATGTTAAGTCTCCAACAATGGGACACCCGGGTGGCAAGAAGACACTCAACTTGATAAAAAGAACATATGACTGGAACTGATTGATCAAAGATGTTACAGATTGTATAGAACGTTGTATAGCTTGTGAACAATCCAAATCTGACAGAACGTGGCGAAATGGGCTTTTACATCCAATGCAACAAGCAGCGGATTGTGGAAGTTGGTATCTTTTGACCTCATATTCAGTCTGCACACATAAAAAGGGTTTAACGCTATCAAGGTAGTCTTAGACAAATTAACTAAATATGTCTTGTCTATCCCATGCTTAGCTACAATCACGGCGGAAGAAATGGCTTGTTTATTTGTGACCCCCATCCTTACCATCTTCAGGGTACCATAAGAGATAATTAGCAATAGAGGACCACAGTTTAAATCGAAATTATGAGACGCCCTGTGAGAGACATTGAACATTAAAACATGCCAATTATCAGCTTATCACCCCCATTCTGATGGAAAAACTGAGCGGATTAATCAGTCAATTAAGCAGTACCTCAAGTGCTACGCCTCCGCCACTCAGGCCACATGGGCATGTGACATGGCCTTAGTCCAGTTTTTGTACAGCAATTCACTGCACGCCTCTATAGGAATGTCACCGCTGTACGTCAACTTATGCTGTGACCCTGCTTTTAAAATGGGCCCCATTTACATACAAACATTCCCATGGCGGATAACTTCGCAAAACACATCCAGAAAAAACACCAGCATGTTCTAATCCAATTAATGAAAGCCTCCTAGAATGCCAAGCATTTTGCCACCCAAAAACGGAGATTGGCGCTTGAATATCAGTTGGATGACCTGGTGATGGTGGACACAAAAAGTCTTAATCTTATGGTGCCCTGCCGCAAACTGGCCTGCAAGTGGACAGGACCATTACCCACCAGTAAGTCTAAATAACGGGTCCTTTTGTGTGGACTTACCACTGCACTGGAAGATTTTCAAATCTTTTCACGCATAAGTGCTGTCACCATTCAAAGGCGATAAACTGGCAGAGATCACACCGCTGTTTTATATAGGGAGTGCTGGAATTTGAGGCAGAGGAAATCTTGGAATCATGAAAAATCAAACGGGGAATCTAATACCTGGTGGCATAGAAATGGTACCTCGCCTATTAAAACAGTTGGAGTCACAACCCACAATTGCACCAATAGTTGAGTTTTATTCAATAAATCCATGCATAAAACCCTTCTACCCTGTCACCCACCACTATGGAACCCCAAACTTGCAGTTATTAAGCTGTCCATACTTCACAAAAACTATGCTTTTTATGGTCTCTGGAGGGAGAAGTAGACCCTGTACTTTTAGAAAAATGTAATGTAAGGATTCCTGATAAACCTATAAAATTAGATTTGTTAATTCACCACTTTAATCAAAGAAGGGGAAACAATCCTGAGCCCTTCCATTAAAGAAAATAGCGGATTTAGGGCAAACTCTTTAGGAGCGTTGGGTTTCTGCTGAGGCCCCTAATCTTAATTTTTCACAAGTCAAAGAGCAAAAGGGAACAGGTCATCATTAAGTTTTGGTTTGAATAAAGTCTACATCATGAAAATTGGAAAAATATGAAAAAATTTAAGCACAATTGGCCAGATTGAGGCTGAAGTCCTGACAGGAGCACCATACCAGAAATATATCTGGCAAAGTACCATCCAGTATAAGGAAAATTTTGTTTAAAAAATTTGAGATAATAAAGCATTTTGGAACCCCTATGGAAGCAAAAAACTTAGCAGCAGGAACCACAAAATGAGGACCCACAATTTGAAAGCCGAGTCAATGCGCAAAAATCTTGGCATTTTGGAGAAATTTGCATTTCCTGTTGTAAGAGTATTCCACAGTCCCAATCCCTCAATTCCCTCCGCCTATAAAAACCCAGTGCTCTACTGATAAGAGAGTGCTAGGGTATTTCATAATATTCTTAATAACCTTTAATTTCACCAAAATTACTTGAAGGGTTATATAAATTTCAACTATTCTGGATGTCTAAAAGGAACCACCCCAATCAATGGAGTTTCCACACTCATTAGTATCAGTAATGATCGTGACTGTCATATTGGTTGCTTCAGCTATTGTCTCTTAATTAAGAAACCTTTGGGAGTCATCCTTTACGCGTTTCATATGATGCTTCTGCTAAAGGGAACGAATACACAGAGTATTAATTGAGCAGAAAAATCATTCACATAAAATAATCCATCCTGATTATGAAGAAAATGAAGATGCTAAATTGGCAGTCACAACTTAGTGGATACTGTTGGGGATAATACTGACGAAACAATTATCAACCCTTAGTACCAAGTGCATGTTAAAATTAATCATGAGTATGGCCCAAATGCAAACCAAGAAGGGTGTATTGATCCATCATTCAATTTAATCTGCTGTGATTATGAATAAAACAGAAATGCTGACTTGGCAGATGCTACGTGAGTTTTAACTATTTAGATTATACCAACGAAACAATTGTCACCTAATGTTATAAGGCTACCCAAATGAGCTAGGAGTATGACCTGAATGCAAATTTCAGATGGCAAAACAGCCCCCCCGATGACACAGGTGGTTTGACCTCAATGCGAAAATAATGGTAAGATTACTGCCAGCACTCAGCTTAGTAGTTGAGGCGGTAATAACGTTCATAGATCAATACTATCTACATTTCTCTCCACATAGTTCTTATTTGTGTATCATCAGAAGAGTGGTGCCTTGTAGACTTTGGATCCTATCGTGGGTATTGGAGTACCCAATGAGAGCTAAGACTTTCCTTAGCACGCCAGTTGTCTGAAAAAGGGATTTGCAGAGCTTTCAGTAGGCCAGCTTCCAAGGAGTTGTTTTTATTTGACAGTTACTTAGGCTTCCTCCACTTTGAATTTTTGATAAGGCTTAGTCTGTATTAGCAAAGCATCTTAAGTATCTACACAGTGAGTCACTTTAGTCATTTTCCAAAATATAAGGCCCAGAAGAAAAGATGTCAGAATAATTGGTTAAGAGTCACTTGACAGACTCTTGTTGAGCTTTGGTAAGGTCCAAGCTGATATTATGTTTGATGGTGGCTATAGTTGAAAGATCAATGAGCCTAAAATCCTAGAGTTTATCAAATTTATGTACGCTATGTAATCTTTTACAGGCAACAGGTGAACATAAGCTATAGGGTCTTTTTCCCTATGACTTAAGAGGTTGGAGTCAGATTACTTAACAAAAACTGAGATAATTCAGCATAGGACGAATCCAGAATTCCCAAGGAGGGATTTATCTCCTTGATGGATGGATTATATACCCCGTGAACTTCTAGTATATGAATGAGGGAATATGAACTTGAATGTGGGTACCGACTATAACTTGCTCTTGAGCTGGGGAACTACTCAAGATGGAGGATAAAAGCATTTCTTCTGAGCTTTTATGGATTGATAAGCATTTTTACACGAGCTCAAACTATATGATATTTGATAGGTTATATAGTTTGATCATCTTCAGTGAGGCATATTCTTTTCTTGATAATTTCCTTATTTGCAACTGAAGTTTAGAAAATTTGTGGTACCCAAAACCTATTTAGATTAGTAGGAATCAATTAGATTAATGATTCCAGAGTGTTCATGTAAAGATTGAGTTCACAGTAAAAAATACATGATCTGGTTTTGAGGACCACAACAGGAGCTTTTTAAGATTTTTATAAGCAAAAAAGCAAGGCCAAATAAGCGCCAAGAGACCTAGTGCATTGTGGCCCAGCATTTTCATACTCAACGTTATGTTGAAGGTTGGTGTGACGGTTAAGTTTATCCTCAGCATCACATTGCCCTGATTTTGATAAGACATGAAAAGCTGTTGTGGAAGATAGAGGGGTGAGAGAGCATTAGTCTTGGCTAGACCCCAGGTTGAGACTAAGACAGGGGAAAGATGGCGGTTAGATGTGTATTCAGGCCTGGGGCCAAACCTAATGGTTTTGAAGTGGGTAGTTTCTAGGGTAAAGGTGGATTCAAATCATAATTGGAACGATTTTTGGGTGTGTTGGTTTAGCCACTACAGAAATCAATCTGGCCTAAAACAATTGGTGTTTGCTTATGGCATATTATAAAAGACATAATGTCAAGCATGACAAATGAGCTTGATCTATGCTTGCAGCAGAGAGCTATAAGAGAAGGGAATTGAGAATGGGAGGTTCTCTAGTTCCGTTTTCTATCAACTTGCCTAAATATATCAAAATAAAGCCGTTCCTAAGTCTTACTGATTTTTATTACTGTCCTCCGAGGTTTATTTGATAAATTTAGTCTAACAGCGGCCATGTTTGGCCTATACAAACAGGAGGTGGACTTTGAGAGCGAGATTGGGAAGACTATTGCCTCCCTATACACCTTGTCTTGGAGTCAGGTCATGTTGCTGGGAGTAAGCATACTCGCAACTGTCCTCCAAGGGGTGTTTATCCGCAGCTCCTGAATCACACGCACTAGAAGAATGGTCTCAGGGACCATGTAGGCCCTTTAATCATTGACTTGGGCTCTGCTTCCCAATTTATTTGTGGCTTACTGGAAGGAGCCAGCGCGTTACATTAAATGGAACTCATTTGAATTCCTGTTGTTGTGGTGGCAAGCAAAAGAGGAGCAAAAAGCAGATGTGTTCCCTGTGTGGTATCATCATACTGCGACGCTTTTAATGGTGATATTTTCAGCAGTGTTTTTGCCTCATGAGGTATACTGGGTGCTGTAGTATGTGTCTCAGAGTGGTGGTAAAGTGATAGGACCGGTGAAGACTGGAGGGAAGACTCCATCAATGCTAAGTTCAAGGAGTTGGAGCTGATCCATCAGACGTTTGGCTGGGTTCAGTTCCAAGGGCGGTTGTTAAAGGCTTCAGGGGGTAAGGATTCGTTTGCCTTATAGTTGAACAAAGTTTTTGTGACCTTGTCCGTGAAGTTTTCAAACTGGGTAAGTGAGCTTTTGGAGCAGCAGGAGGGGTTACCTGACTTAGAATAGGAGTGTTTGGACTTGATTGACCAAGCAGCATGTCCATATGAGGCACAAATTCATCTTGGTCAGCTATGCTGCAGTGCAGTCAGGGGAGGAAGTCTGTGGAGGATTATGGTCGGATGTTCCAGGCACTGGCCAAAGCAGCCAAGGCGTCTGAGTCCCAACTTCTTCTCATGTTCCGTCAGAATTTACAGCCTGCTTTATTATTGACAATGGCAGCAGTGAGGCCTGAAGCAACGTTGGAGGAAGAGGTGGCCTTGGCCTTGCAGGTGGAGTGGCAGATGGCCTGGCCCAGGCTCTCCAGGAGTTGATGCGGTTCCCAAGTTGTTCCCATGGGAAGGAGGCAGTGAGACGAGCAGGTTTGGAGCCTGTGTACAGCTAAAAGGGGTTCAGGTATTTGGAGGAGGAAGGAAAGGGTTAAGGGGAGCTTTAAGATGGCGGCAAATTTTGGGGGCGGCAATGGTTGAGGCCCCTGTTCATGTCCCTGAGGCCCAAAAGAAGAAGAAGAATGCTCCTTATAACTTCCGCAAGAAGCCAGTGTCCCAGAATAAATCGCTTCCTTCGCTTTATTCACATTTTTTATCTGTAAAAGTGCGGGAAGGTCATGGGAAGAAGGAGTGTGGAGAGGTCCTGGCACTGGTGGAACTGGTGCCGATAAGAATTATGTGGATTAGAAGTGGGCAAGAAGATGTGGATTGCCGTTGCAGGAGGACGGATTTGTATTGTTGGCGGATGCCACCAAGAGGACTGCGGTCTGGAAGGTGCAGGCTAAGATCCTGTTGAGACAAAGCCCTTATGAGTTTGAGGAAGTATTTCATGCTGTGGCACATTTTCCTCACTCAGTGGTGCTGTGGATGAGGTGTTGACGCCAATTCCGTCCACAATTGATATGATGAAGGGGAAAGTGCTGTTGTCACCTGAAGTCTCAGATGTGTAGGAGTGGGAATTCCAGTCCCAGGGGTGATCAGTGAAACAATGGGGAACATCTTCAGTCGCGCCATTTGAGGGTTTGCCAAAGGTTACCAGGATTTTGCATCAGTATCTGGACTAAAGGGTAAGGCACCCTTCCCACCTACAGGGGATTTTGCATTTAATTTCCGGTTCAAAGAGGGCTCTGAGTTGCTAAGGGGATGTCCAGTTTATCTATTGAGCCCCCAGGCTCAGGAGGCTCTTAATCAATATGTCCATAAGATGCTAGGTCTGGGTTTGATTGTGCCGTCCAAATCATCTATAGCTTCACCAGTGCTTCTGGTGCCAAAGACAAGTGGGGAGCTACGTCCTTTTGTGGGCTTCCGGCGCCTCAATGTAGTAATAGAGCCTAACCTATATCCGATGCCACTCCTGGAAGACATTCTAGCCATGATTCGGGGTTTGAGATGTTCAACTTTTTGTATCTGGTTGATGAGTTCAATCAGATTCCTGTGTGGCCAGAGAACCAGAAATATACTGCGTTTAAGTGTCACTTGGGGAATTTGAGTATTGGGTTATGTCATTTGGGCTGTGTAATGCCCCTGCAGTTTTCCAACACATGATTGATTGTGTGTTGGAGGATTTGGTGGGTAGGTGTTGCGTTTCCTATATGGATGATATTCTGATATCTTCCATATCGATGCAAGATCATTTGAGGGAATTAAGGAGTGTTCTGGAGGTGGTAAGCAGGGCGGGCTTGAAGCTGAAGCCATCCAAGTGTGAGTTTTATAATGACTCGGTGTCTTTCCTGGGAAATGTGGTTTTTCAGGGGGGGATAGCGATATGTCCTGATAAACTGTGAGCAGTGAAGGAACGGAAGGCTCCCAGGAATCAGACTGAAGTGCGGATTTTATGGGAGCAGTGAACTTTGTAAGGAGGTTCTCCAAGAATTTAGCTAAGTGGGCTGTGCTAATGACAAGATTGACTGGGAATGTACCTTTCATTTGGGGGAGGCTGAGGAAATGGATTTCCAGCGGGTGAAGACCAGTCTGCTGACAGCCCCAGTTCTGGCCCATCCTGACCCCAACATCCCGTTTTAAGTAGAGACAGATGCGTCAAACTTTGCGCTTAAAGCGGTGCTATTGCAGGAGTGTAAAGACGGGGTTGAGCACTCTGTCTGTTACTTCAGCAGAAAGATGGTGCCTGCTGAGACGAATTAGCCAGTCTATGACAAGAAACTTTTGGCATTAGTGGCGGCATTAGGGGAGTGGAAACACCAACTGTTGTATGCCAGGAATCCAGTTGTGATACGGACTGATCATCAAGCCTTGGAGTATCATAAGTCCCCACTTCTGATGAATCAGAGACAGGCCCGGTGGCACTTAGATTTGGTTCAGTATGACTTACGGATTGAGTATAAGCCAAGGAAACAGAATATCTTGCCAGATTTTCTAAGTCATAATTCAGAGTTGGTGTTTTCTGAGGAGGAGTTGAGGAAGTTTAAAATCGCTACAATGTTGCCATTGTGTTTGTTTGCAATGATCCAGGGCTGGAGAGAAGGAATCTCAGGGAGAATTCAGACTGCACAGAAGAGGAATGAGTTTGGCCAACAGAGCTTTTATGAGACGAGAGAAGGGGAGGCAAGCAAGAAACATGCGGGTTCTCAGTCTAATGAGGTCTTATCTGGCATGAAGGAAGAATCTTGGTTCCAGTGATTAGTTTGAAGCAGGAGGCTTTAGCAGCTAATCATGAACATTCTCTGTAGGACATCCAGGTGGGTAGAAGATACTGGACTTGCTTTGTCGCCCATATTCATGGAGGGGGGTGGGTGCTGCAGTACAGCAATATGTGGAGTGATGTGTGGTGTGTGCCAGGTTAAAGTCCCGCTGTATGGCGCCTGGAGGGAAATTGAAGCCGCTTCAGATTTCGTCTGGGCCATGGGCCTCTTTGAGTGTGGATTTTATCACAGGGTTGCCAAAATCCCAGAGGATGGATGCCCTGATGGTTGTGGTGGATCGCCTGACAAAGTATGCAGAGTTCTTCCCTTGTATATCAACCATCTCTGCAAAGGTATCAGGTCAGATCTTTATGAATGAGGTCTTTTTCTGACATAGATTCCAGAGGAGATTGTGTCAGACCAAGGTCTACAGTTCACATCTCGGATCTGGTTACATCCGATGGTAATCTTAAAGATAAATGCCTCCCGTTCATCAGCTTACAATCCCCAATCAGATAGCAAGCTAAAAGGGTAAATCAAATATTGGAACAGTATTTAAGGTGTTATGTCTCAGGGCGGCAGGATTATTGGGTGGGTTGAGTGAAGTTGGCGCAATTTTCATATAACAACCACAAGCATGCTTCCATCAGAATGACCCCATTCTTTTACAAAACATGGTCAGCACCCAGAGGGTATTGGGCCTTGGGACCAGGGTTAAGAATCCAGCAGCAGATGAACTGTCACGTGAGACTTGTGATACCTTGAGGCTTTTGAGAAGGAATATAGAGGCGGCGGTTGCAGATTAGAAGAGGAAAGCATATAGGCATCGGTCAGAGGGGAGCATTTTCAAGAAGGGCGATTAGGACTTAGTAAACGCTCAGAACTATGCCATACCTTTGAGAAGCTGGAAGTTGGGGCCAGTGGCGTTGAGATCATACCCAATAGTAAGGGCGGTGAATGAGATGGCGTTTGAGCTGAAGTTGCCAGAGAGGTCACGGGCTCATCCAGTGTTGCATGTGTCACAGCTTAAACCATTCTTGAGGCAGCCACCTGAGAAGTCCTCCCCCTGTTTCCAGCTGAAAGGGGGGTCAAGGAGTACGAGGTGGAGGAGATCCTGGACACAAAGGTGGTGTGGGGTCATAGGTCATTTTTGGTCCAGTGGGAAGGTCATCCAGTTGAGGAGGCCATGTGGCAGACGTCCAGAGATTGCACCTGGTGTCCTGGGAAGATTAGAGAGTTCTTCATGTCTAGGGGGTAATGTGACAGTTGAGGTTTAACCTCAACATCACATTGCCCTGATTTTGATAAGACATGAAAAGCTGTTGTGGAAGATAGAGGGGGTGAGAGAGCATTAGTCTTGGCTAGACCCCAGGTTGAGACTAAGACAGGGGAAAGATGGCGGTTAGATGTGTATTCAGGCCTGGGGCCAAACCTAATGGTTTTGAAGTGGGTAGTTTCTAGGGTAAAGGTGGATTCAAATCAAAATTGGAACGATTTTTGGGTGTGTTGGTTTAGCCACTACGGAAATCAATCTGGCCTAAAACAATTGGTGTTTGCTTATGGCATATTATAAAAGACATAATGTCAAGCATGACAAATGAGCTTGATCTATGCTTGCAGAAGAGAGCTATAAGAGGAGGGAATTGAGAATGGGAGGTTCTCTAGTTCCTTTTTCTATCAACTTGCCTTGATATATCAAAATAAAGCCGTTCCTAAGTCTTACTGATTTTTATTACTGTCCTCCGAGGTTTATTTGATAAATTTAGTCTAACAGCGGCCATGTTTGGCCTATACAAACAGGAGGTGGACTTTGAGAGCGAGATTGGGAAGGCTATTGCCTCCCTATACACCTTGTCTTGGAGTCAGGTCATGTTGCTGGGAGTAAGCATACTCGAAACTGTCCTCCAAGGGGTGTTTATCCGCAGCTCCTGAATCACAAGCACTAGAAGAATGGTCTCAGGGACTATGTCGGCCCTTTAATAATTGACTTGGGCTCTGCTTCACAATTCATTCGTGGCTCACTGAAAGGAGCCAGTGCGTTACAGTTGGGGAAATTTATTTTGAATAACCAGCTTGATGATATAACTCTTAGTGGAGTTAAATGGTGACAATGGCCTGGACTTTTAAATTGTACACTTGAACTTCCACTTTAGTGACTGAGTCCTCACATTGAGGTTGTAGCACAAAGAAAGAAGTTGGGGGGTCACAAAAGGTAATAAAGATAATCCAAATCATATTTTTTATTTTTGATAGTCATATCAGCAGATTTGCTGATTGATGGGTCAGAAGCTGCAATAGCCTGAGAAGTAAAGGGTTGAGGCATAAAGTGGTTGTCAAGATGAAGAGTCTCTCCGTTCATGTTGATATGCTTCTGGCTCCTCATCTGATACTCTTTTGTAACATTCTTTTGGCGGTATGCTAACATCTTACATAGCAAGTGCATTTTATATTATTCTTATTAGGTCCCTTTCTTAAAGAGCATTGACCTGAGGGCGTTGGTTGGGACAGTAGCTGTGTTTGGAAGTCTTCTATATCAAATTAGTAAGGATCTCAACATAAGCCTCCTTGATGTCCAGAATACTCATGAAATTTTCTTTTAATGATGCTGAAGTGTAAATGCATATATGGATGAGATGCCAAGGTGGATATGGCAGCCATAATAGCGTTGTCAATGATGTGGTCACAAGCAACCAAAGTATGGGACTCATAGTAGAATTGATTAACAACCTCATCTGGTATCTCTCCATGTTTGATAAAGCTGCCCATGAAGGCTTGCTTGAGTGAAGATGGGGTTTGGTCGCATTTAAACTCTTTTATCAAGGCAATTTTAACTTGGATTCAGGTTTGGCTGTTTTTTAGGTGAGGGAACATAATTTCTTGAGCAATAAAGCTTTGGCAGGTGAGAAGGTGTTTACAATATTTGTTTATTATAGCCTCTTCCAAAGCATTTTGGTAGACATATAAGAATGAGGCGATAGTTTTATACCAGAGATGTATTTTTACTTAAACGAAGGATAAAAAGGAGTAGAAACAGGCGCGACAAAACATAAATCCAGTTGGTGCTAAATATGCCAAATTTTATGGAATTGGTATCATTGTATTCAGTCAATCGCATCTGATTGAGTTAAAACTCAAATTGTACTCATAATTTTGTAGGTCCTCATACTGAGTCATTACTATAGTAGAGATGGCCTTTTGTGTATGTTCTATAAGCTCTTGTAGTTCTAATTTCTAGCTTCTACAGCCGCATTAATATAAAAAAGTTCCATCTCAATGGCCTTGATTTGACTAGTGAGTTGGATGAGAAGCCATTAATGTGGCCTAACTAGACCTCATACAGTAAGGAGAAAGCTACTAACCTTATGAGCCCGTCATCCATAGCTTTAAAAGTATAGTCAAAATTGAGCAATTTGTCTTTAAAATCCACATTTCAGTCATAAGCTACAGCTGTAACATGGTATTTGAGTCGATCAAATTGATTTTTATAATATTTGATTGGGATTGAGAAGCATCATCATCAGGTTCAGTGACAGTAGGTCCGTGAGGGCCAGGGGGCCCTGGGGGCCCAGGAGTCCCACTTCTTCTTGAAAGCTGGGAGGTCCCTATGATCCAGGTGGGCCAGGAGGGCTGGCGTTCTCATGTGGTCCAACGGCCCAGGAGGGTCAATATCCCCTGGTGGTCCAGCTGGTCTATTTGGTCTCAGAGGCCCCATAGGACCACAATCCCCTTTAAGCCCATGGATCCGAGCAGGACCTTGTTCTCCTGGAGGGGATTGTTGTAAATACTTCCTCTAACTGCACATAACATCATCTTCATATTCTTCAAGACTGAAAATATGATCCAAAAAGACACAATAGTCTGTATAACATGAAGATAAGCTTCAGTTATGGCGGCATACACTTGGGTCATAAGTTGTTTCTGCAAGTATGCAAAGGCTCCTTCATCCAGTAAAGCACCTTACATTAAACTTTGATTAAGTAACTACTTTTAAAGATAGAATTTTGGTTCTCTTGCACAAAAAAGAAGCAGATTGGTAAAAGTCATAATCAGATGAACAAAAGTACTGGATCAGGACTAGTTGTTGCAGTACTTCTTTCTGATATAACCTTTTAATTTTCATAATATGATAAATGTATGGGTAATCAAAGTTTGTTAGGCATAGATCTGTTTGGGTTCCTACTTTAATAGCAGGACAACAAGGAGCTAGATATAGCTCTCTCATATTGGAGAGAACAGCGATGATCTGGCCATTTAGAAAGACTTTAGGCACAAATATGTCACTGAGCAGTTGTACAATTGGGCTGAGGTTGACACTTCTCATTTGGTATTTGCCTTAATTCACAAGAGGCCTTCTCCTCTGTATTCAGCCATAAACTCAAGTGTAACTGGGACAGGGACGCCTACTTCAAAATGAGCATTGCTGAACCAATGGGTAATGATTCCAACCCTATTATTTTGGGAGTTTTCTTGTTCTAGATATTATCCATCTTCTTTTACGTCATTGCTACTCAAAAGCAAATTGTAAGACCAGGAGGGAGCACCAGTTTTTTGTTGGCACTGTAGATAGCAGGTTCAGGTGAAGAAACATGCTTTGAAGCTGCTCAGACTCAGACATGGTTGTCTTCAATAAAGGTACAGCAAGGGGTCAAAACTACTGGATGACCAAGGCTTGTTAACTACAATAAAATCCTAAAATAGGTAGCTTTTTTAAAAATATATAAGCAAAAATGATAAATCATTTATTTATAGCATAAGATATCTATAGGGTGCTGGGGTTTATTTCTGATGGAATGTTACTTTTAGCTTGACAACAAGGATCACCTTGAGCTTCAATAAAGCTCATGTGATGAGACAACTTCCTTTGTTATTGTAGTCTTCTGGAATTGATATAGTGGTCTCTTTATTACCTTGATATTAGATGAATCTTTATATTTTCTTCTTTCATTAGATAGTTTGGGGGTTAATGCCTCCAATATGTTGGTGTCAGGAATTGAACTATTGGTAGGCTGATGAAATTCAAATCAACTTTATCCAATTTGTCTCTATATATGGTTTGAGTTTCAACAATGACTAACTATCAAAAGTTTTATAATTCTATGAGAATATTATTTCATGATCTAAAGAACTTTAGTACTGAAAGTTTTGTGTTTGAATATTTATCACCCTAATAATTTTATTGAACACTAGTAAATTATCATATCTAAAGTGTATCTGGAACCTTATAATATCTATAAAAGTGTTGTCATTCAGGATATAGACTTAAGGTCCTAGTACTCTGATATTATTTATTACTACAAAAGATACATAACTATTTCACTCTCTATCAACCGCTGAGTTTTTGTCTGGCACTGTTTAGTATATCTGACTTATTGCACCTGCTTTTATCTGATATTAAGATTGTAAGCTCTCATTAAAAACGTATAAACTTTTATCAAGCTCTTTCCTCTTTTTAAATAACAATTATGTTTCAAGTGGGGTCATTTATTTCAAATTAATCTTTATTTTATAAAGATGATAGAAATTTAATAGTAATGTTGACCAACTTATAAGATTCAGTGGTTGTAGTTTCATTAGATAGGAATAAATAAATGGATTAAAGAGATTACTACCCTTTATTTTAATTATTCTGTAAGATGGTTTATATGACCAAAAATTCCTAAGTAGTACCAATATGTATATAAATTAAACATGATTGAGTTGAAACATCTATTATTAGTTTTTTAATTTCTAAAGATTACTTTGGATCAATGGCCAGTTTTGGCCTATATGACCATGATAAACTGGCTATATGCGCTGATTGCATATTGGACACCAAGAACTTAAGCGTCAAAAGGTGTTTAGACTTTCTAGATCTCAGTACCATATGGCTTTCAAGACCCTTAAGTCACATGTGGTTTGAGGGCCCTCAGGTCTCCAGAGCTTATATAGTTAACCCAGGCTTGTACTGATAATTCAGATGTATTATTTGACACCAATTAACCTGCCCTGGAGTCCCGCAAAGATGTTATTGTAAAACTTCCTAGGACAGCAGGTGGTAATCCTTTCATGTGAAACGTTCAAAATCCTCTTAATAAATGAGAAAGAAGTTCATATGGTAAGTTGATGTATGTAACAGATACTTATCTCCAGGTAAACTAGATTGGCTTACTAAAACCAATTAATAATTATGATCAGATTGTCATCTAGATTTTATTGAGGGTAGAATCAATATTTAACATATATTAATAAAGGTACAAAGACTTAAGAATATTATAAAAAATAAGATAGCCAAAAATGATTTACTATTACTTAAAATGATTGTATATCAGAACATATAGCATCCATGATTTTAATATTTTGTATTGACCACCCCTAGAATACTAATGGCTGTATTAAACTATAGTTATAATTTATTTATTGTTATAGAAAATGCTTTTGATTAATATATCACCGCCAAGATAGTGTAAATTCATGTTTTCTCGATGTAAGCCAATCATGGGATGGTCAGTATTAATAGCTTAAAGGACTAAAAATAAAAGTACAACTAATGAATAAAAACTCTAAAAATTGAGCGGTTCAAAAAACACAACCAACTAGATGTGAAAATGGAGAATTGCTTATCTGACCATGGCAGAATGTGAGAAGAGATTAGGAGCTTAACCTTAGCATCTTCTTCCTTATCCCAGAGCATATCATGGCCTAAGATAAAGAGCATGAACGTAGGGCATTAGAGGTATGTGGTTTGATATACCCAATGAAGAAAATATAAAAAATTTCCAGTGGCAATAAGGCTGCTGATTATCCTGCAAAGGCGCTTTGGCTTGATGCAGGCAATGGGAGCTTGATGAAAGTGACAATGTATGGTGCGTGTAGTATTGAATTTGTGATTCTGTATTACAATTGCACCATTTTGAATCGCATTGTTGACTTCTTATAAATTTTTTAAATGTAGCGCTTGCCAAGCAGGATATGGGTTGATGGGATACTGGGAGGTAACCTTCTACAAGAATTTTCACTAACTTGGTGACAGCTTTGTGGAGAAGACATCAATTAAGCGTGGCAGCCTTTTCATAAGCAAGTTGTTGGTCACTTCTAAACGAAGCAGCGTTCATCTGGGGGGCATAAAAAGAGCGGGGAAATGAGCGCAATAATTGAAATTTAGGAAACGCTCAAGCTGCATACTAGATGGTTCAAAGATATCATTTAATTCAGATACCCTGGCCCAACCCACAGAGTCTGGTTAAATAGGATTGAGGCATCGGCATAAGACTAAGGTTTGGTTGGAAAATAGAAAGAAGCTTGAGAATGAACTGTAGTTTAAGCTGCTCCATGATTGACTAAGGTAGTAAAAGTTAAGGGCTGAGGAGGGGCCTGCTTGGCTGGCACAGGAGCTGCTGCGGCAGCATGCTTTGGGGAGGAGGCATAATTGTACTCCAGGCAGCAAATGTCGCAGGGTCAGAGAGAGGTTGTGTAAGTCCAGGAGAACGTCCCCTCTGCGTGGACTGGGCAGTTTTCCTATTTCCTAATAAAAAGGGTCTGAAGAGGGCGGCTGCACCCCTCATCACCCAGGGCAACCTCGCCCATTTGGTGGGTGAGCGCTGGGTAACAGCGCTCCCTTTGAAGATTCCTCCCCTGGTTCCCATGCTTGCCTCCACTGAATTAGTTCGCCAAATTGAGGAAATCTGCACAGAAATCATCAGTAACTGTAATCCCCATGAGCTGGATGGACTTTATAAAGCTGATGGCATTGAATTCTCAAAATTTGAAGTTGATATGTTCAAAATCTATGGGAATAAAGCCTGATGGTTGAGAAATTTTTTTTCTTGAGGGGGCAAATAATGAATTCTTGGTCAAAATTGCTGATGGCATTGAGCCTTTGAGCATATGGTTGCTGAAGCCAAACTCCTAAATTTGTTGGAAAATACCCCAATGGGCGGGTATCACCTTCAGGTACTGTTGCCAATAGTTCAAACCCCATTTCAAAATTAAAATTGGGGTTCAATGGTACCCATTTGGTCAAACAAACGCTCCAGCGACTGTGAATGGGTGGGTTGGCCATCCACAACCCATTTCTGTTCCATTGGGACCTCCCCTATATGTGGTGCCCTGAGGGATTACCATTGTCTTTTGGTCTAGACACCATTATGCTAAAAGATATAAATGCAGTAAAGTCTCAGTTCAAGCGTTTGCGGATGAACCAATAGCAACTTGGCCTGCCATTAATTTCCTTCAATGTCAGTTCATATTAGAATCATTCCTCCCCAAAAACATTCGTTAGGTTAGGTCGAAATTTGAGGGCTCCAATCCCATTGCTTTGACAAGATGACCCAAATCAAACACTATTTTAGTCAGTCACGTCACACTGAGGAAATTGTTGATCAATTTTTTTAATTTTTACTTTTAATAAAATTCCCCGCTAGTACCCAAATTTCTTATTTTACTTCAATCCTTCTTGCCAAAGCCTCAATGGCACTAACATGGTGGCCCGTCAGCCCCTACATTGGATGGGCTATATTAGGTTTGATGGTCATAATTGCTCCCACTATAATCAACTGGATCCATCAAGCAAAATTTATGGGAATTTAATCCTGTTGTTGAAGCTATCCGCTACCAGGATATCTTAATTCTGGGGTCTCACATATCTCACCTTCATGCAAGGATTTGCCCCCTTGCCTCTGATTTGGTATGACCCCTTCCATTGGAAATCTCAAAACAATGAAAACAGTAGTACAACCCTCTGCAGTAAGGCCTGCGGGGCCTGGAGTTGCAACTGATTGGTTCATTGCTGGTTTTCTTTTCATGCTCACTGCACATCAATGAGCCATTGTTGCCCAGCTTCCCAGACCATACAACGTCGTTTGAGCGGCAATGCCACTGACATTCTAGATTTCTTTTTGGGTGCTTTTGCATCCCAACTGGCAGGCCAGTCTAAACTTCTTATGCCGTTTTCCTAACAGATTGGGCATTGGTGGAGGTGTGCTCATATATGGTTGAAGCCGCAAGGTAAGGGCACTTGAATTTCAATTAAATATGGCTTAAACAAGACAGAGGTTGTCTGACCACCCTTGACACAAGCTTAGAATGGATGGTTGAGGGAAGAAGGGATAACAGCATTAGAAATTGGACAGGTTATCTTTATTAGAGCTAGGGCATGTTGTGAAAAAAAACCTGAGGCCCTGTAAGATGTGAGGCCCCATTAAGGACCAAAAACAAAAGATTGGGTTGGAGCTGTAAGCCACCAAACCAATTATCAGATCCTTGTGGAGCACATTTGGTGGGAAATGGGTGGGCAAACTAAAAAACAGAACCACCATAGAGTGTCCACTGATAGCTGAGGTTTGAGTGGTGGGAAAAATGTGCCATGGAATATCAGGAGTACAGTCATCATAGTGGCGGTGCCATCTTTTCAGTAAAAGAAAATCAGAAGACCACTTAAAAGGGGAGTAATTCAATGAAAATCTAAGTGTTTCATTACCACCTGAGCCAGTTCAATGAGCTATTAATCAGCATATGGGAACATACTGCCATATTTGACCTGAGCTAAATTGCACGTTGCTCCATAGGAGCACAGGGGCTTCCTGACAGCACCTGAGTAAGTGTAAGGTGTAGATTGAGATTCCTGAGAGGAACAAATCATCCTAAGAATTTGTGAGTAAAAGATGACCCAGTCTTAAAGCATTTTCTCTACAGATTAAAAATTTTAGGGGGTTTTGCCACTTACCGCACTGGAGCAGCTGGTGGGTTATCCAAGGACATTGGGTTGAACAGGATGACGGAAGCTCAAAATTGTAGTTCTACTTATACTTTTACTTTTAATAAAATTACTTAGAAATTGATGTCAAGCGGAAAAAAGTTTTTTAGTCAGTTTAAATTGAACATTCTTTTTATGTTAGTTTGCTCATCTCAAGCTGGAATAAACTTGTACATTGATTACATTATCATTTACGCCACCCTTGTTCCAGAGTATATTTGTAATTCTATGTCTTTATACTCTTGATAGTATATAAAAATATAATGTTTTGTAATTAACCAATTAAAAATCTATTTGTGATGTAATACTTCCTAATTTTACTAAGGCTCCATTAATTACTAGACCTAAGCTGGTTGACACAAAAATTCAGAGCGCCGCTAAACTACCATTAAGCATTCACCATTAAACTATAAATTTCAGAGTGTATTTCAATAGAAACCAGTAATATAAGCAAGATTTATTATAATAGGAGTAGCTTTTTACAAAATCACAATGACCCTTCAAACCTAGCAGAGACTTCCTTACAAAACTTATTAATATTATAAGTTTTTAAAAAGCTCTTGTAAAACAGAATATTAAATAGTAGTGAATATAGCCTATGAACTACTTGGAAAATCATTTTACAACTCCAATTGCAACAAGGCACCTACCTGAGCACTAGTAGATAACTAATTGTTTGGTAAGTTGCTATATTCTAAGAAAGCTTTTGACCTTCTAAGAGATAAGGTTGTTTGTTAGTTTTTTTAGTTTATAGTAGACTTAATTTATATTATAGGTAGAGCTAAGAATGAATGGATAAGAGTAGGAAAGCATAATGTAAACTAGCATTTGTATTGTTCTAGTGCAAGGCTTGCATTTATTAAAAGAATATTTATAATCTTGAGTTAATCCTTTACTTTGGAGAGTGACTAAATTTAGAATCATGACATTATTATACAAAAAATGCAAGAATGTCCTAGGGAAGTTCACATCAATTGCTGCTTAAAAGGGGCTGACGCTGGTAATGAATAAGTTTTTAGATGACGAATTAAGATGATGAGAAAAAATGATGGAAACCCAATCTCAAAGGAGAATGCAATAAGTATGTTTAATCTTGGTTGAAAGCTAGTAAAGCGCAGCTATTGCAGTGAGATAACATTGTATTTTAATCATATGAACTCCATGGAATGCAGAGTATGTGGACTAAGGTTACAGCTCAGGCAGTTGCTTGCTAATTTAAACGGCCACATGGGAAGGCTAGTGTTGCAAAGTTTGTAACTGGCACATTTGGTCGCTTTAAGTCTGCTAGTTCAACTGTATAAAGACTGCTGACCCTTGTTACTTTACCTTCACTGGCTACCTTTCACAACAAGTTCATGGCAGCAACTCCTCTTTCTCAGCATTTTTTAAATTTACCATCAGTTTGATTAACTACAAAAAATAGGTACAGAGTTCACCCATTTGGGCAGCCTACCTTCTGTCCTTAAAAATCCAGTCTATTGGAGTTAAACTCCCTTAGTTCTTCATCAGCTGTCCAGTCAGGCTAGTCCATGTAGGTTCTTGTAGCTCCAGGTATTAAAGTGGACCGCCAACCGCTCTCTAGATGCTTCACTCAGCATCTATACCTCAAGGACTTTTTTCAACCACTCTTAAAACTCAAATGTTATTATAATTCTTTAGCAGATAAAAAGTAGTAATGGAGGTTTTTACTTGGATTGAGATGTGGCCTATATGTGATAAGCAGTCATCAGTTTCCTGACTATATAATCATCACAATGATAGAAAGCAATATATTTTATTGTTCACTTATTCTTGGTTTTAATTGGATCTAAGGTAACGTAACATATTCAAGGCAACAACCTCAACAAACAAATTAGAAACGTCATTGACATCAATTGCTGAAAATCCTAATATTTGCTTGTATTATTCATTCTGATACCTAGTAGGACTCACTTGAACAACCACTCTTAATTTGCCTAATAGATTAATACTAATATTGATTTTTCTCAGCATTAATTTACAGTAGATCCAAATAACAAAAACGTTGGTTTTTTGTTACTGATAAATCTTTTCTAAATACGTATTGAACTCTCCGTTTTATCTTCAGCATTAGTCACTGGTAAATTCTGAGTACTAAGTGCTATTGGGGATTGTCCCCAATACTTTGGAAATGGCCAATACATCACAAAAACTCAAAACAGAACTTAAGACTTAAATTAAAAAAAAATTAAAGAAAATAATTAGAAATTACTGTTGACTAATTTTAACAATAATTAAGATTCCATAGAAATAATTATGTATGTCAAAACACTATGAAGAAGTTAAATCAATTGGCAACAGGGCCAATTAAATAAAGTACAATCCTTGAATTGAAAGAAATATAATCTATTTAAAACTAACATATCCCCCTGCTTAACCAGATTATGTTCTTTAAAAATAGCTCCTGCGCTAGAAGCAAAGATTATAGGTTTTATGATTTTGTTCATTGGTAATATAACAGAAAGTTCCTTTGGTACAAACTTCTTCAGAAGCTGTTATAATAAAAAGCTGGCGGAATTCATTGATTCAAAAATTGATAGAACTCAACAATCTGATGATTTTGAAAAGAAAGAATTTGGAAGTCTTAATTGCCAACCTAGTGCAGACAGATCACTAATTGGCAGCAATGCCTATCTACAAAGAAATTAATGTTAGCGTAAGGAAACTTTCATCATTCTGCGCTAAAAATGATGCTATTAAAGCCAAACCTAAGATTAATTATAATATTATTTTAACTAAAATTAATAAAATAATTGTTTTTTAATTGGTAATGTCTGTCCCCTAATCAGCTTATCTCAGTTAAATAAAATAAAATAATTGTATTTCTTTTTTCACTTTTCATTCATCATTTTTTTTATAATTTCCTTTTATTTTTTCATTTTTTATAATTCTTTTTTATATTTTCATTCATTTTGTAAAGTGAGTTTTATTTGAAAGCTTTGAAATGGTGCTACAGGCATACATGTATCATGAACTCTTACACTTCAATAATTATCTCTGAAGCAAGATGCCATGGGATAATTTAACATGGGCTGTGAACTTATAGCTCAGTTCTTAATATCCCTTTGTCTAAAAGCGCCCATAGCTGTGAGCTTTTCAAGATCATCTGCAGCAGTGTCATAACCTCTTCCATCATGTGTGTCATGATTTTGATATTACTGGACAATAATTGCGGGACAGCTAGGGCGAAGTCCGCTGAAAATGGTATCAGTTATGATTATTTGAGTGCCTTAAGACAAGGCGATATTGGGACATGATGGGTTTTTATTGGATATAATGGGTTTTATTGGATCGCCTCTATATAAGGCAATAAGGCAATGTTGACATTTGATAAATACAAATTAAATAGCCTACAATTAGGGTAAAAGAGGATTAGAGAATAATAAGCTGAATTTGAGGAGAATTGGTGGAATAGAATAGCCCAAGCCATAAGAGCAGTATCACCTGAAGTTGCTGTATATAAGCAAGATGGGCGATTGAGAGAGGTAGGTTGTTTATAGCATAGAAGAGATGAGACAGCAAAAGGTAGCTGTATTTATAGAAAATATGAAAATTCAATTGGGTCAATTGCTCCTATTTTTAAGTATATTTCAAGTGTGTCCAAAGGACTGACAATCCCCACATCTTTTATCTGTTGCTCAGTGGGTTCGACCTGTGCAAATAACATGACAGATCCTAATGATACTGTCTGAAATTATAACAGTGTTGCTCACTACAGGGGGCCCATTGATCAACCACCTAACACTCCAGAACTCCAGTTGCCAGCCATGCCGTACACAAGCTGTGTTGTTGGAGAATCTTCATGGAACACCGCTCCAGCTGGATATGAGGAACTCAAAGTTACCTTAGATGTGGTGCTCAAAAACCAAGATGAACTTCAAGAATGAGATGCTGTCATGCACCAACTTGATAGTACGTTTAGCCAAATGCAAATCTTGGGACAACAAAACAAAGAACTTGCCAAACAATTGAATGATACTACCAAACAGCTGCAGTGCACTGAACAAATATTGCCCAGTACCTCTCAGTCCTCTCACTGGGACAATGATGGCTATCAAGAGGAGACATCATATGAGGAAGAATATGATGCTGGTCAGAGCCACTACACCCAGGATGGTAGTACTGGATACAAATACGAGTTAAAATGACACACTCAAGTAATGGCGGTACTGCCCATGGAATAAGGTCATGCTACCCCTGAAAAGCGGACATCCCAACTTCTTCTAATCCAGCTCCTCATCGAGAAACTGCTTTTGGATCTCAATTCATTCCTCAGTATGACCCAAAACCCCTTGAATGGGATGAGGAGGTTAATATCTATAATTACCTCCATTTAACTGCAATGGGAACATTCATGGATTCTTTAAACGGTTTGTTTTGCAGCAGAAGGTGCCTCTGATAGACAGAAGGCTAAGTTGTTAATATCTGCCTTAGATGTTGTAAGCGCCTATCAGATCACCTTTTACCTCCCACGTAGCTCTATCACCTATAAGGATGTAAAGGATATCATACTTCGCCTTTTTTGGGGTACTTCAAAGATGCCGCAGCAAAAAGCAGAATTCTTAATAATTGGATTCCATTGAAATGAGACTTTCCTAGAGTTTGCTGATTAATTCACAACAGAAGCCCATGTGCTGATTGGAGCTGGGTACTTAGTGGAAGCTGACATGTGCAATGCCATGACCTCTGCGGTGAAGCCATATTGAGAACTTCATAATGTTACTTCACTGCTTCTGGATGATGATGTACTTCTGCTCAAGATTGTACAGTTTTTGCGTTGTGTATCCCCCTAACTTTCTGCCACCAAATATGGAATGGAAGACTACTACTGCTACTGCACCCTCTTATTCAAGAGAATACTCTTGTCCACCTCAAGCTCCAGCTAGTAATCCTCAGCCTTTTTATAACTCTGCGCCTCATCCTTGCCAAATTATACTCAACAGTTTGATCAGCGACAATGGGCATGCCATGAAAACCTTCAGCAACCCAGTTATTGACCAGGACCTAACTATGCCAACCGTCAACAATCAGCTTACTGACCTGGGGCTGGCTACGCTGACTGACCCCAAACTTTATCGGTCTGGACCCTCTTATGATAATCAAGGATGTGGCTCTTATGGTGTTAACTGCTATGAATGTGGTCGCCCTGGTCATTTGGCGAAATTCTGCCATAACCGCCGTGTGAGCTACATACACCAAGATCAGTATTATCAGGTAAAAGATGGAGCAGAGTAGAGATGGGACCCTCTACATCCGCGATACCTACTCAAAACATCCTCAAATCAATAGTAGTATACCCTGTGAAAGTCCCTCAGTACGATGACAGACTTTTATATCAGCAGTCAGTTAGAGGAGTAAATGTAGTAGCCCAAGCTAAGCTAAGGTGGCAGCGGAAGAAGAATCCCCCAACAACTGAAGTCGTATGCCTGTCAGACGCTTGATCAAGCTTCCTCAGACCAACTTGATTCTACCGCTGATGCGCCAACTCTGAAAGGAGTAAACGTCGCCCTTCTGGTAGACGCCATTGTCAAAAAATACCCCAAGTTGATGAGGGGATAATGAGTTTTATTGGAAAAAAAGAGCCCATAAATGTTACGTATTAAACAGTCAATAATCTTCTTATTCTGAGTGTACATACTGTGATATTTTTGTAGCAAAAAATAGAGTTTGCGCTATAATAAATACTGGTGCTCCACTCAACATAGTTTCCACTAAATTGGTGGCAAAGTTGACGTTGAAACCTGATGTGGACCATTGAATGGTTTACAAAACTGTCAGAGCGGTAAGCACTGTCTCTGAGGGGGCTTACAGTGCGCTATCTCTGCTCTTTGGGTCCATTGTCGTTGTAGCCCTGGCAATTATGCTGCTGAATGAAAACTATGACCTTTTAATTGGGACCAGTTTCCTGTGCTGTTTCAGTGCTGTTGTTAAAATGACTGAGGAGACACTCGCCATTCTGGGTCAGCGGATCCCAATTTACTTTACCACTATTGGAGTACCAAAGGATCTGGTGCATATGAGCCATATCAACCTTGCCTATAGTGATGGGGTGATGCCAGTTCACTATCATTGACTAAAGTGCAAGACTCGGGCCCTTCCCCAGCAGAAATTTGAATATCAAGGGATACCTCTTTGAGTGGCAGGGCCCATATCTATCACTTCTGGCCATCAAGTCCTAGTGAACTCTGAGTTAGAGTTGGAAGTGCCTAGTGGGTTATATGAGGAAGTCATTGGGCTCTATCATCAAACACAGTTTGAGCCGCATGTGGGTCCAGGGATTATACTTCCAGGACATGGGGAGATTAAGGTTTTATTAGCAAAACTCCAGAGAAAACAAATGCAAATCCACCAACACCAAATTGTAGCGTATTTATATCTTATTTCAATAGACAAGGTCCATCAGGTTCATGATTTTGGGTCGTTTGATGAATTTGGTTTACTGGCCAAGACACCTGCCGATGTACTAATGGTGGTACCACAGAGTAATTTAACCGGATTATTGGAAGATCAAAAAGACCAAACAATAACTTTATTTTAGAAGTATAAGGGGATTTTCGCTGTCAATGATCATGATTTAAGGTGTGCTCGGGGGGTGGTCCATTGAGTAGACACAGGAGATCATCCTTCTATAAGGTCTTATCCAATCCTTTAATTGCGGGTAGTGGAAGATGTTGTTACTGATGAAATCGACAAGTTGCTAGAGCAAGGAATGCTTAAACCATCCAGAAGACCATGTGCTTCTCCTGTTCTAATTGTAAAAAAGAAGGACGGCACCAACTGCATAGTAATAGACTACTGGAAGCTCAACATTATTACAAAAAAGGATTTATATCCTTTGCCAAGAATCAATGATGCTTTGGACCAATTAGGGAGAGCCCATTATTTTTCTACAATGGACTTGATATCAGGTTACTGGAAAATCGAGCTAACTCCGGTGGAACAGGAAAAATGCGCTGTAAAAACCTCTAAAGGCCTTTTTCAACTGATGCGGGTGCCTCAAGGGCTGTGCAATGCCCCAGATATGTTTCAGCGAGACATGGACACTATTCTTAGTGACCTGAAACTGTCATGCATCCTTGTATACCTCAAGGTATTAATGTTTTCTCTCAAACCTTTTTCGGAGCATCTCAACCGCCTCAAAGCAATGTTCCACCAGCTGGCTGAGGCAAACATTAAAATTAAACATCAAAAAATTTAACTTTTTCAAAGATCAGCTGGAATACCTGGGGTTTTTAGTAGATTCTAAAGGGCTGAAACCACAGCTGGCTAAGGTGGAGGCCATCAGCAAAATGACTTCTCTCAATAGTGAGTGCAACATACAGGTATTTTTGGGAAAGGTCAGTTACTACTGGCGCTTTATCCCTAATTTTAACTGTATTTGGGGCCACTATTCGAGTTGTTAAAAAAGGATGCTGTGTTTGAATGGATGGAATGTTGTCAATCCACTTTTAGTACACTCCATATGGCGTTGATCAGTGCACTAGTGTTACAATATCCAAACCCCAATTTTGACTTTATTGTTCAGATGGATGCATCCCTCTCTGCTGTTGGGGCAGTACTTTCTCAGAAAGATAATGAGGGAGAGGAACATCCTGTAGCATACTGTAGTCAAAGTCTGAACTGTCAAGAGCATAATTATACTGTGACCGAGCAGGAGTGCTTAGCAGTGATCTACGCATATAAGCAATTAAGAGTCTATCTTCATGGGGTAAAGTTTAAAGTTGTTACAGTTCACACATCATACGCTGGTTGCAGAACCTCAAAGAACCTGAAGGATGGTTGGCTCGATGGGCTCTTGGGTTGCAGGCTTATGATTTTGAAATTCTCCATTTTCTGGGAGTAAAGAATCAGAACGCTGACTGTTTATCTCAATTATTGACTATTGGAGTGACAGTGGACCTCAGTGACATAATGTACGATAAGATGCTCAGCGGAAAATATGACAATGAACCGCCCCAGGTGATCAAAGTGTTAAATAGGATGTGAACAAATACCTTCTAAAGGAATGGGGAACTGTACAAGAAGATTGGCAATTCTACAGTGAATTTTCTGCACCCCTCAGCATGTCTGGGAATCATTATGAGCGCACACAAGGCAGTCAGGTATGGTGGAGTGCGTAAGACTATGGAGTTGCTACATCCCTGGTACTATTGGGAAAGTATGAACTTTGATGTGCTCGAAACTATTTCCTGTTGCCATCAGTGCCAAGTGGAGAAGCCATTTTTGCTGTATGATGTCATATCAGTTAGTAAAACCACATTTTGCATGGCACACGGTTTCCCTCAATGTTGTTGGCCCTTTGCCAACTGGAGCCAACTGTTGTAAGTACATTCTTGTGGCTATTGACCACTTGACCTGGTGGGTTGAAGAGAGGGTGATACAAGACTTGGGGGAGGTTACTGTGGCCAGGTTTGTGATGGAATGCATTATTCAGTGACACGGCTGCCCTCAGTATATTCTCACTGACAACGGAACTAACTTCACCTCGCACATCCTTCCCAAACTGAATGAGCTTATGGGAATCCGCGGGGTTCTAATGACCCCATACCACCCCAAATACAATGGAATGGTCTAATGGGTAAATGGAACTCTGGTGAACATACTACAAAAATCAGTAACGGATTGACCTTCCAGTAGGAGCTATCTCCTTTACACTGCCATGTTCACCTATAAAATTAGTTACCATTCCGCCATGGGGAAGAGTCCTTTCCAACTACTAAACAGCTGACACCCAGCTCTTCTGGAATTACTTTATTCGTGTGTAGAAGACACCAGTGGACTGGAACCCCACCACTATTTGACTAGCCTTGAAAACATTCTGATCAAATTGCAAACCTAAGCATATTTCTTCAGCTTAGCTAAGAAGATCAGGAAGCAGGCCGCTGATCAGGCATGTCATAGTGGGCTGGCGCCATTCAAGGAAGGCGATATGGTTCTCTTCCATGACCAACATGGATTTAGATGGAAACACAAGCTGGCCAGTATTTGGTTTGGTCCGTTTGATGATATAGTGAAAACTGGAGTCAATGCATATACCATCAAGGATCCTGCAAGTGGTCAGATCATTAGCTGAGTACACGCAAAGTTTCTCATACCTTACAAAATAATAGGATCCTATCATCCAGTCAAGGAGGGGGTAAAGTCACGATTCCAATATGACTGGACAATAATGCGGGACAGCTAGGGCAGAATCTGCCAAAAATGATATCAGTTATGATTATTTGAGTGCCTCAAGATGAGGCAATATTGGGACATAACATGTTTTTATTGGATATAACTGTTTTTATTGGATTGCCTCTATATAAGGTAAATAGGTGATAAGGCGATGTTAACATTAAAAAAATATGAAGTAAATTGCCTACAATTAAGGGCGACAGAGTATTAGAGAATAACAAGCCAAGTTTGAGTAGAATTGGCGGAATAGAATAGCCCAAGCCACAAGAGCATTATCACCTAAAGTTGCTGTATATAAGAGAGATAGACGATTGAGAGAGGTAGGTTGTTTATAGCATAGAAGAGATGAGACAGCAAAAGGTAGCTGTATTCATAGAGATAAATAAAGAATCAATTGAGGCAATTGCTCCAATTTTAAAGTATATTTTCAAGTGTGTCTGAAAGACTGACAATTCCCACATTTTCTGTCTGTTGCTCAGTGAGTTTGACCTGTGAGTATAACATGACAGATCCTTAAAATACCATCCAAAATTATAACAATGTGATTGCGGCCTCTTATATCAATTATCTTTGCCTTCTTTTTAAACTCATATCTGATACTGGGCTATTCACAAAATTTGACAATTCAGCTTGATTATTGATCTTTTTCTAAAATGAATTTTATATGACTCATTCTAAGCAATAGATAAGTGCTAGTGTATAACAACAGCTAGCCAGCAATTTTCTCTATAATTGATTCTGACCTTAATCAGGTATATTTCTACAACTAAGTAATATAATTATGTAAGAAATAGAGAATTAATAGTGTATGACAACAACTAGCCATCTAGTCTCTTTTATAATTAATTCCAATCTAAATCAGGTTATTCTTACACTCAAAGAAATAAATAAGGTAAAAATTATTAGTGTATGCCAACAACTAGCCAGCCAGTCTTTTCAAATTGATTCTGACCTCAATCAGGTATATTATCACACTAAAACAATAGGCTGATGTAAAAAGTAAAAAAGTGCTAGTAAATTACAATAACTATCCATCCAATCTTTTTTATAATTGGTTTAATTTCATTTGGGTATTCTTAAGCTCATTTTCAGTCATCTTACAAGCCTAATTGATGATTATAACTGACTTCTTAAGATTGAGTTTAGGGAAGCCGCACCATGCCAACAATCTGTCCACTTTTTGATATCGTCTCAACCCTAATAATCCTGACATTTTCGCCTAAAGAAAGTTAAGCAGCACTTTAATAGACCCCGTAGTGAGCATCATTTTTGTCAATTTTGTAATTTGTGCATTTGTTACTCTGCTAGTGTGCTAGGTCAATGGTGAAGACTGCGGACCCTTGCTTTTTTTCCTTTATTAGCTACCTTTCACTACAAGTTTGTGGCAGCAACTCCCCTTTCTCAGCGTAGTTTTTAAATTCACCAACACTTTGATTAACTACAAAAAATAGGCACTTAACTCTTCGCCCATTTAGGCAGCCTAACTTCTGCCCTTAAAGAATACATACTATCGAATTTAATCTCCCTTAATTCTTCATCTTCAGCTGTCCATTCAGGGTAGCCCACACATGGTTTTAGTAGCTCAGGTATTAGATTGGTAGCGCCAACCACTCTTAAGATGCTTCACTCAGCATCTATACCTCAAGGACCCTTTCTACCCACCTTAAACTCAAGGACTATTATAACTTATAAAAACAAATAAAAAGTAGTAAATGGAGGTTTAAAAGGAAAGAGATGTGGCCTATATAGTAATAAGAAGTCACCAGTCAACTGCCTATCTATTTATCATAGTGATATAATATAAATATATTTTCACGTTCACTTAAGCTTGGTTTAAATTGGATCTAAGGTAACGTAACATATTCATGGCAACAACCTCTACAAACAAATTATAAACGTCATTGCCATCTGTTGCTGGCAATCTTGATATTTGATTGTATTATTAATTCTGGTACCTAGTAGGGATCACCTGAACACAGACTCTTAGTTTCCTAATAAATTAAATACAAAATTATTCGAGATAAGCTGACCAGTTGATGGATACAACCAAACTAAAAAACTAAAACCTAATGTAACTAATTAAATCAAACAAAACTCTTAAAGTGAGCGGATTAAATGATACACAACAAATGAAAGCAACCAACCAGGTGTTGCAACGGAAACTGCCTATCCGACCATGACAGAAGAGGAGGGAGAATTGGGGGGTTCATTTTTAGCAGTAGCTTCCTTATCCCAGAGTAGGGCACAGGTCAAGGTGGAGAGCAAGGGCGTCGGGGCATCAGCTGAATGTGGTTCAATATCACTAATGATTGATATCTCATGGAAAGTTACAGCTAAATAAAATGGCGCTGATATACTTGGCTAAAGCTTTTTTGGTTTTAAAGTGGGCATTGGGGAGCAATAAATGTGGTAATATTGGTTTGAGTAATCTTAGCTTTAGGATTCTGTGCTACAGCTACCACGTTCTGGATACTATCGTTGACATCTTTGTGTAATTAATTCATTGTATTCTTACTTTAAGGGGTGAGGGTTGAGGTGATAACAGGAGGGGGAATACCTCCTGTGAGCATCGCCACTGATTTGGCAACAGCTTTAAGGAGGGTTGACATTCTGGAATGGCAGCTGCGTTGACTGCGATCTGGTGGTCTCTGCAAAATGGTTCAGTATTTGGCTGTGGGGCATATAAGTGAAGGGGTATTTGGCATCCCATTCTGAATTAATGAACCGGTTAATTTGTAAAAATGGTCCTTCAATGAAATTGTCTGCTTTGTCAATTTCAGCCAATAAATCCCATGGGTTCCGGTTGAATTGAATTGGGGAATCAGCGTATGGCTGATATTTGATTGGTTTATTAGAGGAAGCACGGGAGCAACTGGGGTCCAAGCTGGTGCTTGATTGGAGGGAGCATATGTGACACTGAGGTGATGAGGAGGCTGATTGGTGGCTGCAGGCGCAGCTGCAGCAAAAGGCTTTGGGGGAAGGGAAGGTAAGATCATACCCCATACTGAAACTAGTATGGGGTGGGCGGTAAATTGTAAAACGCAGACAAAAAATCAGAGCAATTGGAAGCAGCTAAGAAAGGGCGCTTACGTTTTGAGTGGTCCAACTTGGAACAGGATGAACAGATCGTCCTCCCGCCCTCAATGCAGGCCTAGAACGGATGGTTAGGGGCATAAGGAATGATGTTGTGAGGGGAATTGACAAGGCAATTTTACTAAATTCAGGGCTGATTGTGGCATACGCCTGAGGCCCACGAGGCGTGTGGCCCCATTTGAGACCACAAATTGTAAGATGGGGTTGGAGCCATAGGCTGCCAAATTGTCTATCAGCTCCTGGTGGAGACCGCAGGGGGAGGTGGGTGGGCAAACCAGTGAACTGAACCACCAAAGTGGTGTCCACTGAGAGCAGGTCTGAATTGTGGGGAGAGGGGTACCCTGGAAAACCAGGGGCACGGTTGCCGCAGTGGCAGCATTAGCTTCACAGGTGAAGCTGAGATCAAAATACCCCTTATAGGGGTGGAAATCAATAAAACTGGCGGAGTCATCACCGCTTGAGCCATTTTGATAATAGCTTGGTTGTGGTAAGGGAAAAAGTTTCCCATAATTGACCCTAAGGCTGAAACACATGTTGCTCCAGGGGAGCACCAGGGGCAATGAGCCACTGCATGGGTATGAGCAAAGTGGGAGTCAAGATCCTTGGGAGGAAGAAATTGTCACAGGGTTTGGTATGACTGGACAAGACATTCCAAGCATGTTTCCCCGCCAGACGTAAAGCAGAGGGGGAGTTTTGCTGCTGCCCCACACTGGAGCAGCTGGCAGGGAATCCAAGGACGTCAGAGAAAAACTATGGCGGGTGATTAGAATTTACTTATTTCTGTAAGATTTTCTCAGAAAGTTATGCCGAGCGGAAAGAGAATAATAAACTAAATACTAATAATGAATTTTCTAAGCAACAATTGCCAGTAGATTTAATAATCAAATAACCTTGGCTTTTGTTCACTGGTAAATCTTAATAAATACTTAATAATAAATTTGTCAATTTATTTTCTGAATTAGTTGCCAGTAAATTGAAAAACTAAACTCTATCATGGATTGTTGCCAATACTCTGAAAATGATAATACATTAAAATAGGTTGAAACTGAAGATAAGACGAAAGTACATAAATTATAAGTAATTAGTTAGCAATTGTCATTAACTAATATAATCAATAGGCTGGATTTCATATAAATGATTATGAAGGTAGAAGTATCTATAATTAGAAAAACCCACTTCAACGGCGCCTAATTTGTAAACCACAATGTTTGAATCAAAAAGAACCCCAATCTGCTTTTAATCTGATAGCTAGTTTAGTAGATAATAAATTACCTTTATGAATAAGATGAAACGTAACTTATAAGATTTGAGAATAAAATAAGTTATCTGGAGTATGATAGTGACCTTAAAGTTAATTATCTTAGTAAGCAGGACAAGTATAACCAAAAGCAAGTTGAGAAACTTGTGGATGTAATTGAATATCATATGGCTTATTCAGAACTCAGAGATAAAAAGCCTGTCACTATACTAGTCAAAGGGAAATAATTATTATAAAATAATACCAACTTTGGTGGACCAACCAGTTAGGTAGATACCCTAATCAAAAGCATAGAACCAAAACATAAGCTGTGCATTAAACTTTATATAACTTGGCTAGAATGATACAGGATTAATAAAATGTACAGAAATAGTATGTGTGGTATAAATTGACATATGGAAAGGGCAAGGTAATTATACATGTCATAATAAATATAAGGAAGAGTTTAGTGCAAGTATTGAGCCAAAAATTTTTTGGACTGCGAAAAATCAACTTTTGTTTTTTAAGGTTAGAAGTAACCAATATAAAAATATTACTTTAAAGAAAATTTTGTTAGAGAAAGTGCGTGCTTAAAGAAAACTGGCCTGTACACGTGGGTTCTACAGCAACCACATTAATTGGCCCAGGATACTAAGCGGCGCCTTCTCAGTATGAATTGAGTAAGGTGAAGTAAGGAAGGTGCGTTAAATGCTAGGAACTCATGAGAGTGAGGGACAGGTTCCCTGAAGGGTTATAGGTACTGTATTTGGAATTTAGGTATGGTTGATATCTAAGGATTCTTTTTCACTGGGGGAAATAAGTGGACCCTTCCAGGGCCTCCAACTTTTTTTATAACAGGATCCATAATCTCTTGATAAAATAAAATTAAAAATTAAAAAAAGAGGGAGTTTTTTGAATAAGTTTATTGTAGTAAGTAGATGTGACTGATAATCCATTATTTTACCTTTAGCAGGGTGCTGGATATAATGTTTTGTTGGGTAAGGGGTTACTAAGCCAAATTTTAGTAATAAAGAATTGTTGCTATCTTCATTTTTTGTGATTAAAAGCCAAGAACCAATTTCTACTTTGATAGAATTTTTTTTCTGAAATTGATTCTCATTAGTAAAAATATTGACCAAAGTTCCTGCACTATTTCTAGGTCATTTGTCTATTTCAACATGTCAAAAACCATTTACACAAATTCAGGGTTTTGTAATGAGTGTAAACAATGTTTCTGACCTTTTCTCTTTTGCTTCTTGCGCAATTATGACTTAATAAAAAATCATATTTGCCTGTGTACCTTAGGTGTTACTTTTTATTCAAAATAACTCTTTATTAAACCTGTTGGGAGATCTAGAAAAGGTGAGCAAGGTGTTGAAATTATATAAAAGTTCCTAAAATTACAAAAAGTTGTTTGATTTTTTTTCCATAAAATACTTTGTAAGTTTGGAAACTAGGGTGGTTATGGCCTGGAATTAGTAGGGAGAAGGTAAATGAAAAAGCAGTGAGAAGCAGCAGCTACTTATCTATCGTCTAGAGTTTGCATTAGATCAGTAATATGAGTTGGATGCAGGTCTTTAAGCATGAGCTCTTTTAGTCCTGAAGGAATGGATGACTCAGTTCAACTTGATAGAAGATTCTGTGGTATTTACATCATTCTTACCTTGAAGAATAAGGTCTACTCCCTTCAGGTAAGTGTCAAAGGCGTAATTCTTATTCAAGATAAGGAGTTTAATGGCTGTGATGGTATAATCTTATGTAGGAAGGGTGATGGTGCGTTAGGGTTGGTCTTGTGAAGCTCTGAAATTAACATGTCGCAGTTTATACAATCCTTTAAAGCTCACTATTTTCATTAGATGGAAACCCGTTCCACAATAACACATAATGCAGACTGAGTTTGTCTCTTCATGAGTTCAAGATCTGATTCACTTCAAATTCTGCTTCACCATTAATCACTATGGGCTCACCTCCACATGTTTCTTCAATTTAAACGGGAATAAGTAAGAGGCATGAAAGGAATTTATGAATCTTCTATTGTGGAAGTACCAAGTGGAAATATCCATTATTTTAGCACCTGGGATATATGGAAGTGACCTGCTCGCTTGCAAGCCAAATTATGACATAGCACTTTGAGGTGCGAATCCTTGGTATCAACCATAGTATAAACCTAAAAGGCAATCTGGGGCCGCACAGAAATTTTCCCTCATAAAACTTCTGAAGTTGTAAACGATTTTTTTGACTGTTGCTTGACCTGTAGATGCACCTTACATATGTTTTTATCAAAGTTTTCTTCTTCTGGGATATTACTAAGGATTTGGTGTCTAATGTTGAGGGATGTATTTTATCCCAAGTTGACGTACATGGGCAATACCCTATTGATATATGTAGGGAGTAATTTTACAAAAATGGGCCAAAAATCTTATAGCCATGTGACCTAAGAGGCGGTGGCATATTATAGGAGATACTTCTCTAATGACTATTTTGTAGTTCAGTTTGACCTTCAGGTTGTAGTTGTTATGCTAATGATATGCAGGGTTTGATCTTCAACATGTCAAAAATGCCTCCCGTATCTTGAGGTAAAACTGAGGGCCTCTATCTCTGATTACCTAATGGAGAATCAAAAACAGGGAGAAAACATGGGACAAAAACACCAGCGCCATCTCTTCTGCTAAAATGTTGTCAAGCAATGATGAGATAGCATATATTATGTAGTGATCCACCACTAAAAATGACCGCATTATACACCTGTGATGTTGTCAAACCTAAAATAAAATCCACTGAATTTGAGATCCATAGCCCTTCTTCTTGTTGGAGGGGGCGGGGTACCATTTCACCTTGTTCTGTCTGTAGGAACAGGCGCATGTAAGACAACCTTATATCCAAGAAATAACGTCCTTTATGAGGCCATTCAATTTATATCACATAAAACCATGTTACAAAAAATTCTTCACACCAGAATGCCTAATGGTAGGGGGATCATTATGTTCTCTTATGACTCAGAAATGCAGGCCATAGGGAGCCTATCTTTTGTAATGGACCTAAATTATCCTATCCTTTAAGAATACCATCCAGATGGGGCCTAACCAACGTCAACTTTTACCAGGATTTCAAGCCCCTTGGGGTCTTATGACTGAGATGTCAAAACAGCATCAAGGAGAAAATCTTCCCCTGATAAGAATGCTGGAATGGGACTAAAAGAAATAAACCTTCAATAATGGATCACATGATGTCATTGTGGATATGGTGGATTTATAATCACAGATATGATCTGAGTTTGGAGTTGGGGGAAGCCACTGCGGCAATGCAGGTGGTGTGGGGGCAATTATCAGTTTGGGATGATTTCTTGACTGAGTCAAAGTCTTTATTATAGTGGACTAATTAGAGGATTATGGATCAGGATATTAGGTAGAATTTGAGTAGCCCCTTTAAATAACTCATGCCTGAAGTTTAAGATTATAAGTTATAGCGAGTTCTGGTCTGCATGTGAACTAAATTTTTGGGGCTTTTAATAGTACATAAGAGTCTTATGTTCTGATCGCTCAATCATTGGGTTGTATATCGCCCTGTAAAAGGTACCGCAAATGCATCAATAATCACACAATTGCAGCTAGCTCTTTATCATATATGGCTCAAGAGTGCTCAGTTACACTATGCTTCATTGAAAATTAAGCTATTAGATGTTCTCTCCCCTAATGTTCTTTCAAAAGAGAATCACCAACTTCTGTTCCTGAAGCGTCACAAGCCACAATAAAAAGCATATCATCATTGTGTTGCTTGACAGAATTGCTAGTAATGACTTCATTTATTGCGGATGAAAATATTTTTGGGACTATGGGGCCAAACAAAAGGGGCATTATTACCAGTGAGGGGGCGTTGAGATATGCTAACTCAAAAAACTGGCAAATTCCCCAAAAATACTTGTTAAGAACGTCTTAACTGTAGGGGTTAATTCATCAACCTATACAAAACACCTTCAAAGCCCCTATTTAAATAGCATTAATATTGTGATTCCTATATAGCTGGCTTGGACAACGATTGTGTCTCAGATAATCCATCCAGCAATCAAATGTGTTTTATAGAAAATCCAAAGCCACTTTTATAAGCTATGACTGAAATAAGATTCTTGACAACAGAGGTGTTATATACCCCCTGATTTCCTTAATAATTTTCCAGCAGTTACCATGACGTCAGAGGACAATAAAGTATAAATAACAGTCCAGATGACTAAGTGAATAACGTTGCAAATTGGAGCCTCAGAGGAACCCTTATATACCTTTGGGTTTAACCATCATTGAAAAAGGAACACAAAACTCCTTTTTAAGATAATTTCCCCATATGTATAAAACTGATTGATTTGTATATTATCAAAACTGAAAGCAAAATAGCTTTGAAATCTCCATCAAATGAGCAAACCAATGTGCTCATGCAACTGCAAGAGCCATAAAGGGGCATGATAACAGCAAGAGTCACAATTAAACTCAGAGCAAAAGCCATGAATTATTAGCAGGCCGGAGGTCCACAATATAATGTACAAAAAGAGCCTAGAAGATTCCAGAGTATTGATGATTTGGACTTTAATGGACAAAAACCAATATGCAAATACACAATCTTCCTATGAGAAGAAATTGATTTTATATAAATCAGGACCTATTATTACAACTCATTCCCCTAAATACTGAATTTTATTCCAGGTACGCTGATCAGGGTGCAGATATTTCAAATATTAATTAGCAGACAAAAGTAAACCAAACTGAAAAACAATTTAAACTTCCCAAAATGAATGGACAAAACACACAATATGAGAGCACAACCAATTAGGTGGGACAATGGTAATTTGCTTATAACATCATAGTGTAAGGGGATGGGGGATCAGGGGGGCTCATTCTCTACATTTTGCTTCACCCCAGAGCAGGGAACATGATACAGTAGAGAGCAAGGACGACAGGGCATTGGCAGTATGAGGTCTGGTGCCCTTGATGAGTGGCGTGTCAGATAAAGAGCTGGTATAAAGAGAGGTGGTAATATAAGTGAACAAAGCAATTTCAGCTTTAACATTGGTGTCAGGGAGCTTACCAAATGTAGTGATATTGGTGCAGGTAATATTATCTTTGAGATTTTATTCTCCACTGCCACATTCTGGATAGCGTTAGTGGCAACTTTATGAGTTTTGATCTGTGCATCTTATCAAAGTTTATCAAGGGTGGGGGCGATAGGAGTGATCTCTCCTGCAAACATTACCACTGACTTGGTGACATAATTGTGGAGGGGAAGAAAATCTGGCTTGGCAGCTGCTTCAACAACAAGATGGTGATCACCGCGTAATGGTCAGCGTTTGGTTGTGGGGCAAATAATTGAGGGGGAACTTGTCGTCATATTCTAGATTAAGTAAACTTGTTTTTTAAGAGCGGTTTCATTAATTAAATACTTGATTATGCCAATTTCAGCAAGCAAGTCCCAAGGGTTATGCTTAACTGAATTGGCGTTTTGGCATATGATTGGGGATTGGTTGGTTGGTGGGAAGCATGGGAGTAAACTGATGCCCAAAACAGTTCTTGATTGGAGGAAGTGTTTGCGGCACTGGTCCAAGGATGAGCACGATTGGGCGCTGCGATGCAGCTGCAGCAGCAGGCTTTGAGGGAGGGAGGTAGGATTGTACCCCATACTTAAAAAGCGTGGAATTGGCGGCAGATTGGAGGTTGGTGGATAAAAATTAAGGACAGGCAGAGGCAGCAAGGGATGGGCAGTTTAATTTGGAGTGGTCTAACTTGAAACAAGATGGACAGACCGTTTGCTCTCCCTTGACGCAGGCCCAGAAAGTATGTTGGGGAAGATTGGGATGATGGCGCTACGGGGAATCATAAATGCAATTTTGCTAAGTTAGGGCATATTGTGGCAAACGCCTGAGGCCCAACGAGGCGTGTGGCTCCATTTGATACCACAAATTATAAGACAAGGTTAGAGTCATAGGCTGCCAAACCTTCCAGAAGCTCCTGAGGGAGCACTTCAGGGGTGGCGGGTGGGTAACCCAGCAAACTGAACTACCAGAGTAGTATCCGCAGGGAGCTAGGTGCACTTTGTTGGGATAGGGTTATCATCAAAGGTCAGGGGCACAGTTGCTGCATTGGCAGCATTGGCTTCACACATGAAGCCAAGGTTAAAATATCCCTTATAATAGCAGAAAAAAATAAATCTGGCGAGTTTCATCACCCATGTCCTATTTCAATAATGGATTTGCTACGTATGGTAACAAATTCCCACATTTGACTTATAGTCTAAAATGCATGCTAGACTGGGGGAGCACAAATGGGATGCGGGGCACTACCTGGGGGCATGCAAGGTGGAGGTATAAAAGCTTTTCTCTAATTTACTGCAAAGGTTTGAGGTGTGCAATGAATAACTTGTTGATAGATATTCTGATAATATATGTGGGTCAGTGATAATTTTATATAGATTACTAGTGGCCGGAATCCCATGCTTCACTATGGTGTTTATGATTTACCATATGATTGGAATTGATTGTTTTGGATTTTATATTATAGATAGCCATCAACTACTCAGCTAAAACCATTGAACTTATAAAAGAAAACCAAAAGTATCACTTAGAAAAACTTTTTCAAAGTTTATATTTAGTGTTAGCAGGAATTACTCTAATAGGCAACCACCTTTTCTTCCTTTATTTTAATAACCATATTTTTATTCAATTTTTATAGAATGATATAATATTAAGAGGGGATGAAAGTAAACAATGTTTCATCCTAGATAGTATAAGTTTCAAACTTTCTACAAACTAAACCAGAGTGTTAACAGGACACACGGCTATGCAACCACCTTATTTTCATTGTTATTTCTATCTCTACATCTTTTATCAATTTTTGATATGAAAAAAGATGGGAAGGGAGGAAATTATTTATGCCTTAGCTAATATATAAGTTTTAAACCTATTACAAACCAAATCTTCACAAGAGTAGTATCAGATTTTACCCTTCTAGGCAACCACCCTATCTTTTTTATTATAATATCTCTATTCAATTTTTTTAGATTTAAAAATAATAAGATAAGAGGGGAGGAAATAGTATTTTGTCCTAGTCATTATAGGTTTTGAATATGGAATGAACCAAATCTGCTTTAGATTTGTAGCAGGATGTACCCAGTGCTAAGTTCTGAGGATCACTCATTTTATAATTAAAATCCTACATGCTTAATCAGGAAGAATTTCTGCTTATTGATCCTCAATTTTGCCAGTGGCTTACGGTATTCTGACCATTCAGAAACTTACTAGGAGTATTTAAATAGCCCTAGCTCTTCCAGTTAATTTCAGGCTCAATTTTCCCTTCTTATTCAGGAACTTCTCAAGGAAGGCAAAGGTACAAGTTGTGGATTCTGAGAATCCAGCTTTCTGACACTCTCCAAAAAGAGACTCAATATAAAAAACAGAAAGGAAATTAAATAAAATAGATCTTTATTATACTATATTATTTGATAAATATTCATTAGGCCAGGCGTCAGTATTTATACCTCTAGGGCATCTCTTGGCCACATTCAAGCATGCAATCTTGACAGATTATATTCTACCTCAGTTTGGCCCTTGAACTGGTACAACTATGATCTATTGCTAGGTTTATTAGTGGCAAAATACTCTCATAATTGGGAGGATTTCAGGGATGAAAAACCACAACAGCGTGCGACATTGTTTTAGGATCATCTCAAAATGAGTTTTGTCATACTACTGAAAAAATATGAATTCTGGGAAATTCAGGCATTGATTTAAATAAATGATGCACCCTTAGTTGGGACATCAGAAGGCCTCTCTCAATAGCACTAGGTACTCCCATTTGAGCTGTCCATGTGCAAGTGCTATCATGACTTTTACAAGGATTAACATACAAATTTTGCCCTAGGGTGGGAAATTGATTACATTTTTTCATCTATTTGTTCATGGGATTTTTAAACTTTATCTTCAGGTCAATCCTAAACAATTTCTCATGCTGAATATTTGATCTTAGTCCCAATTAGTCAGGACTAATTACCAAGTTTTGTTGCAGAGATATTTGGCCTGAATGTGCAAGTGTATTTGGCCTGAGCTTTTGATAATATAATTTTATTGCCGTTGCAATAATCTGCCCAAGCTGTGTTATTGCAACAGGCTTTATTAAGAGTATTAGCTTGAGCATTAGGAGGATGATTGGCCCAATCTGTTGGTTGTCAAAGGGTTTATTTTCAGGTCAACCACCAGAATCTAACATCCAGTTAAGCTAAACACCCTTGCATAGAAAACCTATTAAACTTATTGAATCAATTGAATACAACCAAACTTCTAGCTGAAACATTTTCATTAAAAATGCTAACCACCTGTCTATAAAATAGATAAATCTTCTAGCCTATTAAGTGGCTTTTAAATGGTGCTTATTATACTATAACTGCCATATTATATATTAAATATCAATCTTATGTGATTTAGAGAATAAAAAAATGGCTTATATATATTGATTTCCATTTCTCATATATATTAGGTTATAAATTTAAATTTCAACCCTAACTAAATGAAAATAAAACACTTAAGGGTCATATACATACCAAATTTTGTGTAGTAGGTTTTTAGTTTGAAGAAATAACATTTTAAATATAATTTACAAATTTTATTTTCTAATTAACATTATTACATGATAATAAGGTGCTAAATATAATAAGTAATTAGATTTATAAAGAGCTTTTAATCAAGTGTCTATATACTAAAAATTTCCTCCATTATAAAATTTAATTCAAGCTTATATGATTTAAGATATATGATTAAGATTAGCTTATATAAATTAAAAACATATAAGTTTTGTACTTTTTTATATATGAGATTCGGATATAAAATACCTTTCCTACTTAGTAATCTTACATTCAAGCTTGACTATACATAGCAAATTTATAAACTTAGGTTTGTTGGTTTTGCAAAATATTTTGTATATACTTTTTTTATTTAATTATGTTTTATAATAGGAATTTATTAAATTAATATTAAATCTTATTTTCACAATTTAAAAAGATCATAGAACTGAATTCTTTCTTAAAATAAACTACAAATTTAGAGAAGCCACCATATCTAATCTGAATTTAAATTTTATTCGAGGTGGGCCGACCTGTGGACGATACCACACCGATTAGGGAAGTGAAGAAAATGGGAAAGGAGGATAAAACCCGGAAAACCTTCATACGCGGCGTATGATAGGCCAGGAACTCCATGGACCACCTTTGCTATTTGCTATCTCGGTTCGGGGCATTGGTGCGCAAAACCAACACAGTCAAAATCGTCCCCTACCCAAATTCCATTACCGGGATCGAACTCGGGAGGCAGTGATAGAGGGTCCATACTCTACCACTGGGGTATCCTTCCTACCATATCTAATCTGAAATTATTGCCTTTTGTGGTTCAAGAGATACATTGATTAATAGTGTATTATATATTTATTATAGATAATTTTTGAAATTTTTGCTGCTATAAATGAGTTTTAAAAAATCCCTTATATACATAATATTCCAACACTGAAACTGCAAAAACAATTTCATAAATGTAGGTTTGATGGTTTTTTAGATACTTTTTAGAACCTTCTCAGGTTTTTATCATTTTATTATACTCAAATTATTGAGGTGAATTTAACCTGTTTTTCACATATTTGAAGCACTTAAAAATCCTAAAAATAAGCAGTTTCTTAGCGTAACTACAAAATTTGAGCATAACCTTATAACAAATTTCAAGTTCTAGCTTTTGTGGTTTAAGAAAAACCTTTATTAATAGTGCCTTTTTATTTATAGAAATCCAGCTGAGTTTAACAATCAAATAAATTTGCTCAGGTTTTTTCTATGCAAAGTTACTGGCAACCTTCCTTCAACCCACGTGAAGGTTATTTAAAATAATCCAGACAGCAAGAGAAACTATCCCTTCGCTCTAATCCCAAGGGTTGGCAAACTTCTGGATACAAAGGAACTTCTCCCTTCCACTCTTGACGCATAAGATCTTAAAAGCACCAGAAAATTAAGAAAAGGAAACTATCCCTTGAACTCTTTTAGGGAAACAATTATTTATTTGCATTACTATCTAAATAAATGTCTTATGAGAGTATCTGTTTTTATTTAATAAATAAATGGATTTATATAAAGGAATTTTGGCTCTCAACTCTTTCATTGGCGCCCAAGGGAACGGCATCCTTTGCTGATGAATCTAACCTGTCACAAATTGCACCAACAATGAATTATGCATCTGCTCATCCATTCACCTATTAAGTATCCATCGCCAGCTAGATTACAATCTGTCATATGTTGGATTTAGAGAAAGAGTGTCCTGACGCTTTCATCCAACCCATTGGATTAATCTTATAACGCTAACAACCTGCTTAGGTAATGGGACCTGTTATCCACTAGTATCAGGTCATGTTAACTTTTAGTTTAATCATTAAGTTGCTGCCAACAAAAGCGTTGTTAATGCTCAGCAATTATATATAAACCCAGATCAATCAGTAAAAACTTTAATACTTCAAATAAGATAATTTATTTAATATTTGTTAAGTCAATATTTGAACTAATTGTAAAATTTTCAGGATCCTCCCAATGGAACATCAGTAATTTGACAGAATCAAATCCTGGGAAAATTAATTATCGTCCCATTAGGAATTAAACCAAAAAATAAAATACCATGTAAATGATGACTCATATCTGCTAAAAATTTTCATATGATCAATTCAATCATTGAAGATAAAAACAGATATTTCATTATAATCCAATAAAGATGAATGATGTGGGCAATTAGAAGATCCCAACAAGGTCAATATCCTTGGGCAGAACAAGCTGACCCAAGGATTTTCTAGGACTTAGCAAACCAGTCTGAGCGTTCTTTCTTCTGGATGGAAAATTCTGAGGAAAGTTTTGCTGAGCCCCACATTAGAGATCCAGCAGAGAATCAGAGAACATTGGGAAAAGAACTGTAGTGGGAGGTCAAAGGAGTTAGTCATAACTTAGTTATCTTTTTTTACAATTTTTTTAAGAATTTTACTTAAGTACTAAAGATAATTTCTATATTAATATCTTTAAGATAACTTCTTTCATATAATCTTCCTTTATTATTGTTGTTTTATCTATTAATAACGCCAAGTATAATTTTATGCAAAAGGTTTAGACTTAGCCTTTCTAAAGTCAGCAGAGCTTAAGAGAGTTTCAGTGCCCTTAAGAGTAGTCCTCATTATTTGTAATTATAAGGCTTCAACAAGGTCGGACATGCTTGAAACCATAAAAAAGTCTCATGTACTAAATAAAAAACCCCAATTTTCCTAACGGCAGACCCTTCAATAAATGAATAAATTATTGCAAGTAACTAAGCCCTATCATCAGAACCCCATAAGTGAGAGGCCATTTCAGAAACAACTAGTGCTCACTACAAGGTGCACCAGTAATCAATTACAGAAAGTTCTATTAAAGCCATGGATTTTTATTATGGAGAAAAGCTTCCAAGAGATATGAATATGAATAGTATGTGCAGAGCGCTCAATAATTTGAAACAGCTTATAGATTATCTGACTTTTGAGCTAAAAAGAGTCAGATCAAACCAGTATATGACATGACTAGATAGCTGGTTTCTAATTAATGAAAGAGATTGACTTCCTAAAAAGTGAGAATAATAAAAAGTAAACGCCCATACTTTATCTTTATTAAGATAAAGAAAACGCAACAAAAAGATGAATGGCCTGAAGCAGAATATGGACAACATGCAATTGAGAGGCCATCCAACACTCAGACTATTAAGTACTTTGAGAAGAACGTACTTACAGTACTAATGCTTTCGCTATTTTTTAAAACCCTCACATAAAATTAATTGTGAAAAGGATCCAAGTTTTCACCCATATTTTAAGACTAAGTTCATTACTGGAGAGGGAACTATAGCCATACTTCTTCAATTGTACAAAAACAGCACAGACAGATCTGGAGACAATTAGAAATCTCACCATGTCTAGGTATGTATGAGCAGAGAAGCACATAATGTCCTTGGTGATATACCTTGACCACATAAAACTTGGAAAAAGTCAAGGATATCCTTAATGTCAAGATTGGAAGCGCACAGAACGTTCATTATAACAATAAAAAATCCTATTATGAGAATGGGGAAGTTGAGGTTAATTGTTGCTGTACAAACTGTTTGTTATAAAATTGGCAGAATTGTTGAGATATTCCGTAAGGGATTTTGCACAGGGTTTGGCCCACTGAGCAATAGGACCAATGCTCTGATGATCGTTGCCTTTGAAACAACAGAAGAACTTATTTAATATATATGGAGCGCTTGCTCCCACTATACTCTTTTTATTTGATATAATAAATACAGCGGATCCTTACTGTTCTGCTCACTCTAAACTACTAAAAACCTTCTTTCTCAATCATCTCATATTACTTATATTGTAGCAACTTCAAATGATACCGCTTTCATGGCTTAGTAATTCAGTTCACCATCTCATTGGTTTCGTCAATTCTTCATTAATTTCACAATCACTGAATTCAAGGCAATATTCCAACAACTTACTATTGCCTCTTTTTGAGGCACTCAAATAATTATAACTCATATCAAACTCGGCGGATTTCATCCGTTCTGCCATATCATCTTAGGGATTTATCATCCAGTCATATCAGAGTTGTGACATTAACCCCCTTGACTGGACGATCAGGCTCCTATTGCTTATACACCCAGAGGAACTTGGCGTGCACTCTGTTGATGATCTGACTGCTCAAGGAGTCCTTAATGGTATATGCATTCATACCTGTCTTCTCAATAACTTCAAATGAACTATTCCAGATACTGAGCCAACTTGTGCTTCCACCCAAAACCATATTGATCATGGAATAGAACTATGTATCCATCTTTGAACTAAGCTAACCTGCTACGCCGTACCTGATCATCAGCTTGAGCCTTAATTTTCTTGGTTAAACTGAACGAGTATGCTTCAGTTTGTAATTTGAGTAAGGTGTCAGTTAGAGTCATCAAATAACGTTGGGGATCCATTCCGCCAGTATCTTCTACACAGGAGTATAGCAGCGCCAGAAGAGCAGGGTGTCATCCATATAGTAATTGGAATGGACTCTTCCCTTTGGCAGAATGACAACTGATATTATAGGCGAAAATGGCGGTGGACAAAAGGGAAAACCAATCTGAAGGTTGATCCGCTACTAATTAATAAGTATGTTCACTAAGATCCCATTGACCCGCTCAACCATTCCATTAGAATTGGGATGGTATGGGGTTGTCAAAACCCCGCAG
This sequence comes from Massospora cicadina, assembly GCA_022478985.1. Lineage (NCBI taxonomy): Eukaryota > Fungi > Entomophthoromycota > Entomophthoromycetes > Entomophthorales > Entomophthoraceae > Massospora > Massospora cicadina. The sequence continues at coordinate 19,254 of JAKSZP010008208.1, read as the reverse complement.
ATGGTCATTAGCTCATTAAGCTTAGGGAGGATGTGGGAAGTGAAGTTAGTTCCATTATCAGTAAGGAGGAACTGAGGGCAGCCATGCCGCTGACTAATGCATTCCATTATGAATTTGGCCACTGTGACCGCCCCAAAGTCTCATATCACCTGGCTACAACCCACCGGGCCAAGTGGTCAATTGCCACCAAAATGTACTTGGACTGGTTAGCTCCCATTGGCAGAGGGCTGACGACATCAAGGAAAACCGTATGCCAAGCAAAGTGAGGCTTTACTAACCAGTAAAAGGTCTTCCGGTGGAATGGTTTTTCCACTTGGCACTAATGACAGGAGGAGATAGTATCAAGTATATTGAAGTTCATGCTTTCCCAGTAATACCAAAACTGCAATAATTCCAACATCTTGCACACGCCACCATGTCCAACTGCCCTATGTGTGCTTAAGATAATGTTAAGCCACGCTGAGGGTCTTGGTAAGTTTACTGTTGAATTGCCAATCCACTTGTACAACTCACCATTATGGTGAAAAAATATCGCTCAAATTTCATTCAACGCCTTGATGACTTGTGGTGGCTCATCATCGTACTTTCTGCTGAGCATCTTGTCATACATAATATAGCTCAGATCTGATGTAACTGCAATAGTTGGAAGCCTTGACAAGCAGTTAGCATTATGGTGTTTTTCTCCTGTTCAGTGAAGGATCTCAAAGTTGTAAGCCTGTAGTTAAGGGCCCATTGGTCTAGACGACCCTCAGGCTCCTTAAGGTTCTGCAACCAGCATAATGAGGCATGATCTGTTACAACTTTAAACTTTACACCATGCAAATATACTCTGAATTGCTTGTAAGCATAGATCACTTCTAAGCACTCCTGTTCAGTCACAGTATAGTTACGTTCATGGCTATTCAGGCTTTGGCTGCAGTATTCCACTGGGTGCTCCTCTCCTTCATCATCTTTTTGGGACAGAACTGCCCTATGGTGGAAAGAGATGCATCCATCTGTAAAATAGATTTTTTTTGAAATTTGGGTAGCGTAGCACTGGCGCATTGATCAATGCCGTTCAAAGGGTATCAAGGGAGTGTTGACAATAGTCTATCCATTCAAATGTGGCGTCCTTTTTTAATAACTTAAACAGGGGAACTCATATACAATGAAGATAGGTATAAAGCAGTGATAGTAGCCAATATTTTCTAAAAATACTTGTATATCTCAATTACTGTTTAGTGTAATCATTTCCAAATGGCCTCCACCTTGGCTGGTTGGGGCTGCAGCCCCGTTGCATCAACCACAAACCCAAGGTACTCTAACTGGTCCTTGAAAAGTGGCATTTTCAGGGTCTTGTTTTGATGTTGGTTTCAGCTAACCAGCGGAACACCTCTTGCAAATGATTAAGGTGCTCAGAAAACGTTTGGGAGAAAATGTTGATATCGTCAAGGTAAACAATAACGCATGACAGCTTCAAGTTGCCAAGGATAGTGTCCATTGCATGTTGGAATGTAGCCAGGGCATTACACAGACCTTGGGGCATACACGTTAGTTGGAAAAGACCTTTTGATGTAATAATGGCGCATTTCTCCTGTTCCACCATAGGTAACTCAATCTGCCAATAGCCAGATATTAAACCCATCACTGAGAAGTAATGTGCTCCTCCCAACCAATCCAAGGCATTGTCAATTTGTGGCATGGGGTATGATTCCTTTTTTTGTTATGCTGTTGAGCTTGCGGAAGTCTATTACTACCCAGTTGGTACCATCCTTCTTTTTGACAATTGGGACAGGGCAGTCCATGGGCTCTTCGATAATTCAAGTATTCCTTGCTCTAACATTTTACCAATTTCTGCTGTGAAAACTTCTTCTGCTGCTCTAGATCGGCGGATTGGCTGAGATCTGATGGGAAGATGATCCCCAGTGTCCACTCAATGGATTACTCCTCATGCGCACCCTAAATCATGATTATTGACAGCAAAGATGTTTTATATTTTTGAATTAAGGCTTCTGCTTGATCTTTCTAGTCTTCTGTTAACCAAATTAAATTTTCATGTGATACAACTGCCATTACGCCAAGATGTTTTTTAATGGGCAGACTAAAAATCCAATCAACTGAACTCATAAAACTGAAGGACCACTTCAACTGGGATGAAATGTAAGTATTTAACTATTTAGTATCAAAAAATTTGCATTGGTTTATCCTGAAGGTTTGCTACCAAGACCTTGATCTCCCCATGCCCTGATTGTATAATGCCTGGGGCCACGTGGGGCTTGATCCATGATTGCTGATAAGGCCCAATGACTTCCCCATATAGCCCAGCAGTCACTTCCACCTCTAACTCAGTGTTTATAATTAATTGGTGTCAAGAGGGAATAGACATAGGGCCAGCAGCTCTAAGCGGTAGCCCTTGATATTCATAAATTTGTTGGGGAAGGGCCCGAGTCTTACTCTTTAGTAAATAATAGCAAACTAAAACCACCCTTTCACCATATGCAAGGTTAATGTGACTCATGTGTAACAGATCCTTTGTCATTCCGCTGGAAGTGAAGTAGATTGGAATCCGCTGCTCCAGAATTTCAAATGTCTCCTTTGTAATATTAACAACAGCCCCAAAGTGGTGCATAAAAGCAGTTCTAATTAACAGGTCATAGTTATTGTTTGGTAACACTATAGCTGGGGATACAATTTAATTGACCCAAACTGCAATGGTAGCGCGCTGTACACTCCTTCAGAGACTGTGCTTTCCGCTCCTGCAGTCCCATACACCATATGATGCTCCACGTCAGGATTTAATTCCAACTTTGACACCAACTTTGTGGACACTATTTTGATTAGGGCACCCATATTAATTATTAAGCGCACTCAGGTTTTTGCTAAGACAGTGTCAAAGTAAGTACACTCAGATTAAGATGAATCTTATTGGTTTAAAACATGGACATTTAACGGATCTCTAGTTCCAAGGAAACCATAATACCCTTCCCCACTTTAAGGCATTCTTTAACAATAGCATCCACAGGGAGGGCCGCGTTTACCCCTTTTAAGAAAAGCGCATCAGCTAATGGATCTGGTTCATCTGTAGAAAGGTGATCGAACATTTGACAAGCATAAGGCTTTAGTTGCTCCTGAGAGCCTGCTTCTGCCATGTCCACAAATTTCATTTGTTAGTACATTTACCCCTCCAACCAGCTGCTGATATAGAAAGGCGTCATCATAATGAGAAAATTCCGCTGAAATTACAGGAATAGGTTCAGGTGGGACGTTTTGTGTCAGAATAGTCGAGCTAGAGAGTCCCATCTCTACTCTCTCTGACTTTTCCCTGATTATACTGCTTCCACAGTAGGTACTGGACCTGACAATTATGACAACTTCAAGCCAGGTGCCCAGAGCGACCACATGAAAATAAATTAACCCCATAAGACCTGCATCCTTAATTGTAAAATGGGCCTCCCCAAAAGTTGGGCTGGAATCAAACATTGTAACCAGGCCCCTCCTGATAGGTGAACTGCTGTTGGTAACTTGGTTGGAAGCGAGGCTGGTGATGATAATAAGTCCAGGGGATGCCAACCGGGCGCTGAACAGGGAGGGATAATTTCTCCAAATAAAAAAGGCTAGCAGAGGCGATAGGTTTCCGCTCTATATTGGGTGGATAGAAGGTAGCGGATAGATGGCGTAGAATTTGAACAAGTTTAAGCAAATGGTATGTCAACCTCTAAATATTGAGCCATGGCATTAAAAAGCTCACGTTATGGTTTCATAGTGGAGGTCAACGCTATGCTTATGTCACATTCAGTTAAAATCCCTGCCCCAATTAACACATGGGCTTTTGCTGAAAATTGATCAGCAAATGCAGTTAGGGTCTTATTATGTTGAAACCCAAGGGTTAGAAACTCAGACTTCTACTGCGCAATTTTTGATGTTCATTTAAACAACCACAGCACAGTATCCTTCACTTTTTGATAGTTAACGGAAATGTTGAGAAGATAGCAAGTAGCCTGGTCAGCGCTTCCAACATCCAGGGTGGACATAAATAATTTTGGCTTTATGCTGATCTGAAGCTCCTTCTACTGCAAACGCAAATCATTTAAAGAATCCATGGATGTTTCTCATTGCGATCAAATGGATATAGCTTATCAATACAACTCTCATGCAGAAACAACGTTCTTCCATTTAAGAATTGTCATGTGCACATGACATCATAATGGGGACCAACCCCAAAGATAAGGCTGGGCGCCAGGAGGCCCAGAAGGTGAAGCTCCAGGCCCTCCCTGACCTGAGGCACACCCTAGACCAACGCTGGGTAAGGGCAAAATATGCCCAGGTTGGTACTAGTAGGGTGCCAAGTGCCCAGCCCCTTACATTGGTCCTTTCATTAAAATGAACTATCTACCAAATAAAGGTGGACGGTTCAATTTGGTTTGTCAAGGAACGGGGTTTCAAAACCTATTCCATTTATGAAACAACCTGTTTGGGTTAAATCAAACTTCAATTGATCACTTGAGTACAGTCAGTTTTAACTTAATCCACCAATTTGGATGGCAGCATTATCCTATTGGTGGGTCAGTGCTTGGGCCCACTGTAGCACATCCCGTATTCCCCCATCTGAGCTTAAATACATTTTTCCTGACCAACATTCCTTGTTGGTCGACTTCCCAAATAAAACTTTTCCCATTTATGTTTATTTTAAATTTTATGATATTCCAAACGCTCCTGTGCACAAACCTCTTTGAGGAGGTCTCACACTCAGTTAATCTCACCATACCAAATACCTTGCAGCTATCACTTCATGCACCGTTTGTTCGCCCAGGTTCCCTATCGTTGGCCTTATGCACTGTGCACTTCCACTCTGGGAACAGGAGAGTTATAGACACTCTCCTTACAAGAACAGCGTCCAGGGGAAGCTTGAGTTCTGCATATTTAACAGTTGTAGTGTCTCTGGATGATTCCTTGCCAAAGCAAGCCTGATATGACATGACAGTGACTGAGGAAATTTTATCACTTTATGCGATTGATTAATGGGCTCCCTGTAGTGAGCACCACTGTTATAAAATTGCTGAATTGTTGAGTACGCCATAAGGGATTTTGCACAATGTTCAGCCCACTGAGCAATATGACCAACAATATGATGATTATTGCCTTTAAACATTAGAATAAACTTATTTAATATATATGGAGCTCTTGTTCCCAATATACTATTTTTATTTAATATAATAGATACAGCGGATCCTCGCTGCTCCGCTCACTCTAAACTATTAACAACCTCCTTTCTCAATTAATCATCTCATTAATATTGTAGCAACTTTGGATGGTACCACTTTCATGGCTTATTAATTCAGTTCACCATATCTCATTGGTTCTGTCAATTCTTCATTCATTAATTTCATGATCACCTAATACGAGGCGATTTTACAACAACCCAATATCGCCTCATTTCGAGGCGCTCAAATACTTATAACTCACATCAAACTCGGCGGATTTAATCCATTCTGCCATATCATCTTAGGGCTTATCATCCAGTCATATTAGAATCGCGACACTGTTATTAACTCAAGGAATAACAACTTTGGTTGACTGGAGCCTTAATATTTTTACCACAAAGACTAACTTTCTTAGTTCACTGAATTTGCATCTGCAGCTCATGATGAACATGACTTGGCCTTGAACACTGAAAAATCCCTGAAGGCCATAAAGGAGGCCTTGATTGATGTTTAAGCCGCTTATAAAACGGAGTTTAATCATCAGAACCATCAGCAACAGCGCCCTGATTAAAAGCTTGTTTATGTTGCTTAAAGCAGAGATTATAAGCTTAAGAAATTGGCTTAACGTCCATTTGAATGGAGGTACCCAAACCAGCCAAGCTCAAATTGAACAACTGTCATCAAGAAGCACTCTTTTAGATAAGTGTTTCTAGCTAAAAGAATAAAATGAAAGAGCTTAAAACGAGGTCTCAGAATCACTCATTTGTGTTGTAAAGAATATTAATATAATCATTGAAGAGGAGCCTGGTTCACAGGGCGACTCATGATACTATATCAATAGAAATCTAAATGAATTGGTTGAGCCCACCTGGCTCAGACCTAACCAAACGGAGTTTGAGCCTACTGAGATGTTTTAATGGTTCAGGCTATTAGTTACATAGCTCGTTGACAATATCAAGATGACGAGAATTTCATGTAAATCATGTCTATAAAGATCGAAATTAAAGGCTTCAAGTCACCTAAGCTTTCAAGGATTCCTTCCTTTTCTGAAGCGTTAGTAGAATTCGGTTAGACAGTCAGTTCTATTCTTACCTTGGGCATGACTATTGTAGATAGCATTATGAAAGTGAAGGTCACCATACATAAAGTCAAAGCATTAGCAGTACTAAATACTGGCGCTCCAGTTAATATCATGTCTTTCAAGCTCATGAAGATTATAGTTTACACCTATCATTTGTTATCAGGTCAAGTTAAAAACTTCTAAGGCTGTCAAGCAAATAACTTGGAGCCTATTACGCATAACCTTTGCAGTTTGGACGCATTGTATTGTCTGCTACAGCTGTGATTCTTGAGAAAAACCATTATGATTTCCTTAGGAACGCAATTTGTTTTAGTTTTTGAATGGATCATCGACGTCAACTAGAATTCTGTCAGTCATCTCAACTCCCAGATTCCATTTTTGTTCCTTGACAAGCAGAAGAAAGAGCAAAATGGAGCGAGTATGCATAGTTTAAACTAAGCATTTGACTACCCAATCAGCTATATCCTGAAGACAAAGGGATCAAAGCATCTATCACTGGACGTAAAAACAGATTCTGGTTTGTCCTTGTATTCCAGCAAACGTGTGGACCTACTGAGTAAAGAACAGAAGGTCATTCTGATCAACATCAGTATTATTATCCCATAACATACTAAGCTTTAGATTTACTGTACCAAAGGAGTCAAAGAACATAAATCATAGTGATGCATGGGTTCTATGAATATAACAACCAAAGAAAAGGTAAAGTTCTCCTTGTAAACATAATTAAGCACAATGACAATAACACTAAGGATCAACTATTTTTAAGCAGATATACCGCTACACTGAGAATAACTTAATTCACACCATCTCCAGCATTAAAGAGATTTAATGCAAGATCCATCTTCACAAGAAAGCATAACTCAATAAACACTTGGATCAATATTCAGATATTTTCAGCAGAGGGCTGATAATTATGGCTTGTGCAAAGCAGGAAGTCTCAGGATTGACACTAGGAGTAAAATACCTTTTGATCAGACTTGCCATTGATCCAAAAGCAAGGAAGAAGGCATTTTAAGAGCACTGAGCAACTTATGTAGCAGACTTGGTATGTCTGTACAAGTGACCTTAAGCGTTGCCTCTTATCTTAGTAAGAAAGAAGGATAGGACTCACCACATAGTCTTATATTATAAAAGATTGAACAACCTGAAAAAGAGTTTTTACCCAATAATGCGCATTAGTGATGCTTCTTGCCAACTTAAAGGATTGCGTTACTTCTCAGCAATGGACCTGGCAAGTGGATATAAAAGGATAAAGCTGTCACCAGAAGACTAGTATAGATGTGCGCTGATTATGTGATAAGAATTTTATTGATTAACATGTATGCAACAGAGCTTTTGCAACGCCCCAAATAAGTTCCAAAGAACAATAGATCAGATTTTAAAGGATTTGAAGATTTCAAGTGTTCTAATCTACTTGAACCATATCACGATGTTCAGCAAGGCGTTCAAGGATTATCTGGCATACCAGAAGGAAGTTTTAACGCGTTTAAGAGAACAACCTCAATATTAATAGAAGCAAGTTCATGTTTACAAAGATCCGATTGAAACACTTTGTTTTAAAGTGACCAATAAAGAATTAAGTTCCAGGAATGGGATAAAAGCTAATGCCAAGATGACGTCTCCCAATTACATGAGAGATTTCCAGGTGCTTTTGAACATGGTGGGATACTAATGTAAATTCATTTAAAACTCTGAATACATCGACAGACTGCTTGAGCACTTACTCAACAATGAAGTACTGTTCATTTGATAACAAGAGGAAATAGATGCCTTTAAACAGCTAAATTAGAAGCTAATAGAGCCCCCAGTAATGATATCCAGAATTTGTGAAGATCTTTTATGTTTATACTGACACCAGCAACGTGGGTATGGGCGCCATTTCAGCACAGATGAAGAAGAAGGACTAAAAACCCCTATAGAGCTTTAATTAAAGACAAATTATAAAAGCAGAGTGTGACTACACAGTTACAGAGCATGAATGCCTAGCAGTGATCAGAGTAGTACGCCACTTCTGACCTTATGTTTACAGCATGCACTTTATATATTTCCAACAATGCTTCTCTGAGATGGTAGACAAATAGGAATAATCCAGAAGTAAGCCTAGCAATATGTTCTGGTCAGTTGCAAGGCTAAAACTTTAAGAATCTGCACTGGGATGGAGAGAAGCACTAAAATGCAGATTGCTTGCCACAATTACCTGACAACCATTTTCAAGACCATGAGAGCTATATGATATATGCCCTTATAGGAAAACCAGAGAAGGAATGGATGTAGAAGATGATGCAGTTAAAAAGATGAAGAAGAGCTGTATAAGAGCGAAGAAATCATTGAGATGGAAAGCTGGAGAAACAAGTACAGGAGAAATAGTTACCATATGTGAAGCCTAGCAAATGAACGAAACTAGTCATGGAAGAACACCGTCAAGTAGGACAATGAAAGCTACAGAAGCATAACAGCATCTCAAGGAGAGAGAACTCACTGTGAGGCCATGCTGGACTATTTAGTCAGACTCTAGAGATATGCAATAAATGCACCCAATGCAAGCCTCTCCTTAAGAATTTTGAGTTTCAACATTTCCTCACAAGGGCACCCTTTCACAACGTTTCTACTGAAGTTGTTGGACCATTCCTGAAGTCAACCAGTTGAAATCAGCTTATCAATGTAGCAATATATTACTACACAAAGTGGACAGGAGCAATTGCAGTCAAGGCGTTTACTCCAAGTGCTACCATGAGATTCCTTTACAATCAAATCATTAATTTCCATGGAAGTCCTCAGATTATGCTTTCCAATAATAGACAAAAATTCATCTTAGATGCTATGAGACGCCTAAAGGACTTGGTAGGATTCAATCAGAAGTTTACAACGCCTTACTTTCTCTAGTAATAAAAGCATGGAAAGAGTCAATAGAACCATTGTGTCAAATTTAGAAAGTCACATTCAACCATGGATCAAAACGGTACTTCTTGTTACTATCAGCCCCGTTTGCTTATCAGTAGAGCCACCACAATCCTATTGGTATGCCTCCATTTAAAAGCGTTATATAGAAGGAAGCCACGTTGCCAGCATTTTAATCCAGTGATGGATGCATAAAGGAAGCATCTACCTCTTGGAAGATAGCAGAAAGACTTAATGAAGAGTTGGAAAACTTTAGCTGAATTTCAGCAGCAAATTAAGAAGTCACATAAGGAGGGTATCAAAGATAGTGACCAGAGTTCAATATCTTCATATTATTGTGGGACATAAAGTGACATTCTATCATATGCGCAGTGGAAACCTGAGAAGTTGCAATCCATTTAGATGGGACCTTCATGCGTTGTCATGAGAGGAGATCTTTATACTCTATAAAGGATGATACTACACAAAGTACCTATTTATAGCCACACGCAGCACTTGAAGCCTTTCTCTAAGTCTCGTCTTGGGGAGGGTAACGTTGAGAGAATCTCACATGTAGGGGTTAATTCCTTGACCTATAGAAAACCCCTCCAAATAAATCATTCCAATGTTATAACGATATTATTAATAATATATTTGGCGTTAACAAAAATTGCTTCTCAGCTAACCCAGAAAGCAATAAAAATGTATCATAAAATTACAAAGACCTTTTTTAAATGTTTTGATAGGTCTAAGATACCAGACTATAAGACTGTTATCTACTCCTTATTTTTAAATAATTTGACAGATGGCCATTGTGACATCAGAGGAGATCGAGGATATTGCTGATCTGAAAGACTATGTGCATGACGTCACATACGACGCCTTAAAAAACCCTTATGCCTTTGAGTTCAATTGCTGACGTTTTAGTAATTATCAAACCCTATCCAATGATATTTCCCCATTTGTACAAAGCTAATCAATGTGAATAATACCAAAACGAAAGAAAACTAATTTTGCAAACTCATTAATTGAGATTCTGATTTACCCATGAAGATGCAAGAGCCAAAAGGGCCACAAGTACAACAAGAGCACCTTATAACTATGAGCATCAGCCATGCATTTACAATCAGGGTAAATCTCCACAGTATAATTTACGCAAAATTCCCAGAAGTTCCCAGAAGATCAAGTAAATGGACTTTGCTGATCCTGAAACCAAGCTTCAAATACACAATTGCCTTAAGGGAAGAAAATTTATTAAAATCAAGTCCTACTTTATGCACCCTGAATGTTTATGCACTATATACTTCCTATAAATATGACATTAATCTAACTTTTTTACAGGATTTTTCTTTATCATTGTTTTTATCTGATGCTAATAAATCTAGATACTGTAGTATTATAAAAGGTTCATACTAAGACTTCCTAGTGTCAGCAAAGATTAAAGAGTTTTAGTAAGCTCTAAAGTGACCCTTGAAATGTATAATTTTCTAGCTCTAAGTCATTTGGAAGTGATTGAAGCTACAAGAAATAGTCCCATGTACGCAAGCACAAGACCCTCTGATTTGCCTGATGTTGCACTCTGTGAACAAATATTTTTCAAATGGCACAAACCCTTTCATCAGTGCCCCCTAAGAGAGTGGGCTCTTCAGAAATAAGTAACAATCATTTTATGTAAAGGGAGTGATATTTATAAAGGATGAGGCAAAAGTTTTTTGAGGGGAGGAATATCCACAAAATTACAAGAAAGGTCTATATCTTTTTAGCACTAGTGGTGCCCAACCAAATTGGGGAGCCGCCACGCACCTTTATTTGCAAATGGGCCAAACAAAGGGATTATTAGAAATAAAAATTTTTAATATGGCACCTCAACTAATAACCTAGAGAGCCATATCAGAAGGGGAGGAAGTTTTGGGGAAAGACAAGGTCTATATCAAATTTGTTATCCTCAAATTTTAATGGCATCCTGTTATCTTTTAAATGTAGAGGTATTTGCTCTTTTAGATTAGGTTAAACCTACAGTATATTCTTTATCCTTTAGATTGGGTTCATACCTCACATCATAAGTGATTGTTTCTCTGGTTTGGGTCAGAAGCTTCCATCAAAGGTAATCAAATTTTAATTTTGGGTTTAAATTTCAATAACGCCCTCTTCTAGATCTTGTTATAGGGAGTGAAGGGCTGTAGATATCAGTTATGTAAACAGTTCACCACAGCACCTTGGTACCCTCAACAATCAAATGCTCACTTCCAATTTATAAACGAACTTTTAAGGTCCTGAAATTTAAAGCTAATTTGTTGTCTTTTCCACCTTGACATTGATGGTAAAAGAGGACTAAATCACTTAGCTGGAGAGTATGTAGTGGGGAGTGTTTGTTGTGAAACAATTGTTTTCTCTGGAGGTGGTAATAGACACTTTTTGGGGCCAAACCTGAAGCTAAATAATTTTATTAGCAATAACTTTTATGGTAATTTAAGGAGTTTAGGTCAAGGCGTGGTCTAACTTTTATTATACTTTAGAGGACAATTAGGGATTTATTTCATACAAAACTTGGAAGGGGACATGTTGATTAATTGATGCTGAAAAATTGGTAATCTAGAATTTCACTCATTAAGTATTTTGAAATGTAGAGGTTCAGTCAAGTCTATTTGTCAAAGGTTTGAGATAAAAGTAGCATTGACTTGCTCTACCATCCCAGTGGGTGCAGGAGAGATAGAGGGAGGTAAACACCTGATTGGATCACATAATTTAGTTAGTTCTTGCACTAGTGATGACTGCAAAAACTTCCCACTGACATAAGAATTATAATATGACACCCTTGTTATGATAACAATTTTATTTTCATGAGACAGTAGTTTTAAAGAAGCTGAATAAAGAGATAACCTTTATCCATTTAGTGATATGATTGATGGCTAGTAAGAGTCATTAATGCCCATTAGATTCTCAGAGTAGAGGTCCTACAACACTGATACTACCCATGTTAAAGGGTTTAGAAGGGGGAACAACTTTATATTGGGAGCGAAGAGTAGGGAAGCTTTGATTTTGTATTAAGCAAGACTTTAGTACTTCATAGATTGCAGGGAGAATCAATTCACATTAGCGCTGAGACTTGAGCCATTGATAGTTTTTTTCAAAATTTCTCCACGGCAAAGCTGCAGGTGCCCTTCTAAGATGTATCAGTTTGTAAAAAAGGATTTATATGGTAGCCATTGGGTTGACAATAGCTTATAGAGGTGACCATATGTCAGGCGGTCAGAGGAGAAAAACTGACAGCACATCCATCTAAAGAGAGAGCTTTGAAGTTTGCTCTTATGGATAGCTCATGAATTATTTGCTTATAATAAAAAAATAAGTAAGAATTCACATTTTTTAAATAGGTGTAAAAATTATTTTATTGTAATTATAAAAGCACTGTCATAAATACTAAGGGATACAGGAAATTAGTGTAGGATCAGCAGGATCATTGGGATAACCCTTGATAGAGTCACATGGCCTTCAGATCCAAGGAGATAATTCCAACGTGAATATTGATAAAAAATAGGTTTAGATGTTTAAAGAGGAGTTGGACCAAGTTTGGGAAATTTATACAATCCTTAAACTCAATACATTGATTTCTGGTAATTAAAATAATTGAACCAAATTGATTCTTATTTTCATAATCATTGGGTCATTTTACATTTAGGAATATACATCCTTCTAAAAGGGAGAATAGCGGTTGACTCCCTAGGTCAAGGCTTTCACCTTTACTGTTGTGATTTAGGGTAATTTAGTAAGCTCACTGGTGCGTTTTACACCTAATTCCAACAATTATTTTGAAGGAAAAATTACTCAACTGTGGGATAATTACTTCCTATGAGGTAATTTTCCAAAATTCTAAACTAATAAAAACTTCAACTAAATAAATGATTGATTTTTATAGGTTTTTTTCAATTTGCGATCAGGGGGGTAAAATACAAACCTCTAAATAAGTTGATAATTAGTATTTTAGATGTTAAGGATCAACGTTTGGATTTACAGTAAAGTCAAAATTAGGGAAAATTGGGATTTGATCTATCTGATCTCAGAAGACTCATCTTTCTATGATCAAAAGGTTAATGGAAAATTGATTGTTGGTAGGATATGCCGTTAGGTAACTAGTTAAAAAATTTTACCCAATCATTGGACATTAAAGTACTTTTACCTTGCAAGACCCCTTCTGATCCTATAAAGGAGGCCGGCCTCCATGGTGTTGGCTGTACTAATTTTGCTGTATGAGGGGATGAACCTCAGAAGGGCCCTAAATTTGGCTGCCAATATGGTGCAATCTGACTGCCTGAACTTGTGTTACTTGCCCAAGTATTAATAGAAGTGTTAACTCAATTTGAGGGGTTCCACTGGGAATCAACCAGGGTCCTTTGGCCGATATTATTGCTTTTATTCATCCAAAACATTCTTTTTTACAAAATTGGACTTTTATTTGTCAGACATTACCCCCTTTAAGAGTTAGATGATGATTAATGACACAAGAACTGGCCATGGACCTTGTTGATAGTGACTTCAGATGCAAGGGATTTGATAGAATACTCATCCCCTCACTTATATGTGCCTGCAAATGGGCCTCTCCAAAAAGAACCGATTTTCTCACTTCTAGGAGTGATGCAGGTGTGATAATACAACACCAAGTCAGATACTTGGAAGGAAGGGAGTGGAGCCCAGAGCTCATCAGATGTTTGGCCTTCTTTTTTTAGTTTTAGATGGTCTGTTTAGCCTTCTTTAGTGACAGTTTTTGCCAAGTTAGTGATGGCATCTGTTTGCAGTTAGATGATGTGTGGGCCAACTTTTTCATGGATTGTTCAGGGTCTGTCTTGTCATTGAAAATATCTTTGTCTAGCAGGGCCAGTACCCCAGGTTTTCATCCATACAACACAAGGAAAGGGGACATCTTGAGGATATGATAGTAGCTAATTTGGTTGACCATGAGGGCGCTGGGTAAATAGTGATCCTAGTGGAGAGGGACGGAGCTAGCCATTCTGTGTAGTATAGAGACCAGGGTTCCATTAACTCTTTCTACGGCAATGTTTGTAGAATGGTTATAGAGGGATGAGAAGGGTTGTAGTGTTCTCATGGAGGTGGCGAGGAGCTTTACCACTTGGTAGGTGGAGTTTTTCCCATTATCACAAAGGAGAATCTGGGGGCATTTATGCCACGTGAAGATGTATTGATGCAGGGAGTTGGCAGTGGCTTTTGAAGTCTGAGCGAAAAGAGCAACAGCTTCAACCCATGTGGTGAAATGATCAAATCCAACCAAGGTATAATAATTGCCCCTGGTAGTCTGAGGGAGAGGGCCTACCACATCCAGGCTTAAAATGTGGAAGGGTTTTTGAGGCGTAGTCAGTTGATACTGATATTGGGTCTTGAAGCTGAAGTGTTTTTTACAGGTCAAGAAGGCATCCAAGGCTCCAGTTATGGTTTTCATGATGCCCTCCTAGTAATACTGATCTTTAACCCACTTGTAAGTTTTGCAAACTCCACCATGCCCCATGATAGTGTAAGATTCCAAAATGACAGATACTCGCTCTGATGGTGGAAGATAGGGCAGCCAATTTACTCCCACTTTCTTATATAGTTTCCAGAACTCCACCTTTATGTTGCGAGATTACCATGCCAGAATCTTATGTACTGGTTTGTCTTTATCAGCCCATGCGTCAGGAATCATTAGGAGGTCATTCAACCTCTCATCCTCTCTATTGTCAAGGTGAAGGACAGGCAACCACGTCAACCCATAAAAGCTCATATGGCTCATCCCAGCTCGATGCTCAATGGTCATATCATAATACTGGAGCTTTAAAGCCCAGAGCGTCAACCGCCATTAGGATCTTTCATATTCTGCAACCGCTTTAAGGAGGCGTGGTCATTAATTGCTTTAAAATGAAGTCTTGTATATAGAACAGCGATAGTATTTGACCACAAGTAAAACGGCAAGTCACTCCTTTTCAGTGACACTGTAAATTGCGCATCAATTTTGAGTTCATCTTGTTGAAGTAAGATACAGGATGATCGACTCATGTTCATCCAGATGTTCCAAGATAGCTCCAACAGCATAATAGAAGGCGTCTTTGTAAACATGAAAGGATTGTCATAGTCAGGGTGATGGAAGATTGACCTTTTTTGCAATAGCTTCATTGGGGTTTTAAATACGGCATTTTGCTCAGCACCCCACTGGAAAGGGATGTTCTTAGCCAAGAGGTGTACAAGGGTCTCATTAAGCTGGGCGAATTTGGGGATGAATTGATATACCTCATCATGCCCAAGAATACCTTTATGTCACGAATGGTATGGGTGCAGGCATTTTAGATATCGCTTCCACTTTGGCTTGTAGGGGCTTAATCCCATCTTTTAGAGATAGCATGCCAGAGGAAATCAAATTTTTTTGGAAGAAAGTACATTTTGAGGGCTTCAGCTTGATGTTAGATGCCTGCAAGCGTTGAAACACTTTCTTTAGATATGTAAGGTGCTCGTTGAAGGTCTTGGAGAATACTGTTCTATTATCTAGATAGATAATCACACTCCACATCTTGAGATCCTGAAGAATATGATCCATCGTCCGCTGAAAAGTGGCAAGCGCATTGCAAAACCCCTGGTTAACTGAGCGAGTTGAAATAGGCCCTCGCTAAAGATAAGGGCGCACTTCTCCTGATCTGTGGAGAAAGGTCCATCTGCTAATACCCACTAACCAAGTCCATTGCAAAAAGAGAATTTGGACCCAGAGAGTTGAGCCAGCGCGTCGTCAATACAAAGGATATGGTAGCTGTCCTTTTTGGTGAGGTAGTTCTGCTTATGGTAGTCCATAACAACCCAATAACCTCCATTTTTCTTTATAAGTAAAAGAGGGTATGACCAAGGGCTTTGGGAAGGCATCAGCAACCCAGCGTCCAACAATTGTTTTAGCTCCGTCCACATCTGAAACTCCTCAACATTTAATTTTATGGTAGGGTTTGGAGTTGATGAGATGAGCATCCTCAACGTCAATGGTATGCGTCCAACCCTTCATATGTTCGTAGTCATTATCAGACTTATAGAAGATATCGCTATAGTACTCCAATAGTCTATGAATTTTTATTAGGCTCTGCAGGTTTTAGATTATCAGAGTTATGAACAGTGGGCAGAGTGCATATCAATTGATCAGCAGGTAGGACCATATCCGCCATAAACCCAATACAGTGAGCTTGTTGAATGTCCTCAATAGGGCCCATCAGGCCTCTCCTGATCTCCTAATGCTTCTTGACGACCATGTCCTTCTTGGTGAGATTCCATAACAGTAGTTTGATTGGTCTCTGATAAGCTGGGTCTAGCACACCTGGAAAAACTCTAGGTCAAAAGGGACTATATCCGTCAATGATGATTGAGTGCAATAGATAGTTGTGAGGGATTTGTAGGGTAATCTTCATGTCAGCTACCCGTTGTTCACCCGACTTGAATACTACCTCTTTAGACGCATACAAAGTGATAACCTCTAGGGCGTCCACTGATTCAAGTAGCTTCTTTGTATTCCGCCCCGCCGTGGTGTGATATAGGGATAAGGCGAAATAGGGATACTCAACTGTGCAAGCATATTCATTTTTATTAAGCTCATTATTGGTCATAATTAGAAAAATCGTAGTTAAGAAGGGAGAGATAGCCCAGCTTTAAGTTAATAACCCCTTCAAATTTGAGCATGAGTTGGGTACCAATGAGTAGATCATAGGTTTTGTTAGCCAAGGCTACCGTAGGGGTTGACAAGATGAGCTTCTAAAAACGAATGGGCAGAGAAGAGTAGGCTCCAATGGTATGAGGTCTAGGCCCTGCAGTTCCAAACTCTTGTGTAAAGTCGAGGTCAGAGGCCAGCTTAATTTTTTCTAAATTTGGATGACACAACATTAACAGGGGACCCATTGTCAAGGAAAGTACTGACCTGTACTCCATTAATGACGACATCCACTTTAGTTAAAATTCCACTCAGGTTAGGGAGAAGAGCGAGGGCCTCCTTTATATGGAGAGTAGAGGCAAGTCGTTTAGCGGTTTCAGGGAATGTTTCTAAGATAGTATGCAGGGTATAGACACACTGGCTTGAGTGGATCAAGGTGGCAATAAACTGGCCAGCGTCACAGGTAGTGTCAATAATCTCAAGACACCTCAACCCTTGTCAGAGATAAGTTTGACGGGGGATCCTAGCCCAATTTACTCTCTCCAGATTCAACCAGTCAGGTACATCCACTCCACCTGAGGGCTCCTAAGACATAGTTTCTGACATCTTCATAACCCCCTTCAGATTCATCGTCAGAGGGATTCTCAATACTTGCCAGGGAGCCCAAAGGGTGTGAGGTAGATCTGAAGCTTCCCTTAGGGCAGGATAAATCTGAGGTTGCTCCATTGTATCAACTTTTAGGAGAGATGTTGGATATCTAATGGCTTTGACTTGGGCCTTGGAAGGGATAGGTTTGTGTTGCCCCATGACCATAGGTTTTGGGTGAGGTACAGCTGGAGGAGATGTCGATGGAGATAGAGGTAGCGCCTTAGTGGGACGTGACAATTCAGACACTTAGGAAGACTGCTCTTGAGAAGCAGGGGAGCAAATCAAAGGGATAGTTAACTTTGCCAGTTGAGCTTTGGAAGTGGAATATGAAGTGCAGCGCTGCCCAGTAACTGATAGTATCCTATGCCCATCTTCATAGGAGGGAGGAGAATCTCGTTGAGGCAGCTCCATGGGAGCAGAATGAAAAGGGAGAAAGTCATAGAAGAGGCTGGAGGGGTTATATTAGATTCTTGCCTCAAAGCTCCTTGGGTAAAATCAATTTTATAATAGTCATCCACTACTAACAAGGCCTCCTTAATATCCCATATTTTTTGGAAAGAGCACTTGATGGCAGAGTTATGCATCGCCAAAAAGGATGTTACACAAATCCAGCCAACAGAGCAGCAATAGCATCATCGAGGGGGAGCATTTTGGCCAACAACAGAGGCTGAGCTTCACTATAGAATCGCTCAACAAAAGAAGGGATCAATTCTACCTCTTGCAGGCTGTTGCGATTCTGATATGACTGGACAATAAGCCCTAAGTCAATATGGTGGACAGATGGAATCTGCTGAGTTGTTATGAATACAATTAATTGAGCGCCTCGAAATGAGGCAATATTGGGTTGTTGGGAAATCGGCCAATTTGAGCGATTGTGAATTGACAAATGAATAATTGGTTGAACCAATGAGATACAGCAAATTAAATTATTAGTCCATGAAAGTGGTACCATCTGAAGTCATTACCATACAAACAGGATGAGATAATTGAGGAAGTTAAGTTGTTTGTAGTTTTAGAGTGAGTGTAACAGCGAGAATCCGCTGTATTAAGATATTAATTAAAAGAGTGTTGAGGGAGCGAGAGCTCCATATTTATTTATATGTTTATTCTGTTGTGTCAAGGACAATGATCATAATATTGTTGGTCCTGATTGCTCAATGGGTCAAACCCTGTGCAAATATCCATCGGCGTATCTCCCAAATACTGCCAATATTATAACAGTGGTGCTCACTACAGGGGGCCCATTGAAAAAACAATACAATGAAAACTCAGCTGTCGGCTATGCTGCATCCAGGTTGTTTTGATAAGGAATCTACACTAAATGCTGGGCCTGTTGCATTCAAGGAGTTGAGATTCGTGTTAGATACTGTGCTCAAAAGACAAGAGGAGTTGCTTCAGAATGTATACAGTGATAAGTTGCTGCCATTTGATTGCAAAAAAATATTCATGGGTTCTTTTGCCAATTTGAGTTTGCAACTGAAGGTACTTCAGATCAACGAAGGGCGAAATTATTGCTCACTTCTTTGGATGTTGGGAGTGCTGATTAAGTCATTTGTTACCTCTCAGCTAGTTCCGTTTCCTACCATGAAGTTAAGGAGACAGTGCTGCGGTTGTTTGGCAGATCTGCAAAAATGTCACAGCGAAAAGCTGAGTTTTTAACCATTGAGTTTCACCATAATGAGACCCTCACTGCGTTTGCTGAATGATTCTCAGCAGAAGCCCATGTGTTCTTTGGGGCAGGAGTTTTAACTGAATGTGACACAATCATAGCGTTGACATCTGCAGTGAAACCATACCGAGAGCTTTTT